>APFE030228362.1:63052-187423 GCA_000404065.3 Pinus taeda
TTCGGGTGAAACCTTAGTCCGCACTCCGCGGACTGTTTCCGAAAGGGCCAGTAGTATCTGGATTTGATTGGCTAAATCACTTTTGAACCTGGGTTAGGCCCCACTAAGCCAACAAATGGTTCTGTTGTCGGGACCGAGATCTACCTAAGGGATGTCTGATTTCGTGCCACTGGAACCCAACAATGAAGGAAATTGAAGAGTGGTTGGACAAGAAGATTCACAAGTTCGCGACACAGGAAAATAGAACTCTGCAAGTATCTGAGAAAAAGTGGTTGGATCGCTATGTTCATATAGAAATCCACGATATTTTCTTTGCATCCTTTCCTTCTAAACTGTATGAGTGGATCGCGAGGTTAGCCGACAGCCAGGGAAGGTGTAAGCTCGACAAACCAATAGTCTGGACTCTGGAATTAGTGCACATACTAGAGGCATCAGAAGATAAGATTGTGCGAGTTGTGGACCATTGGCTCGACCGGATAATAGGGGGATTTATCATTGGGTTTGCGATAGACACGACCATGAGCTATAGCGAAGCAGAACGGCGCTTTCTAAAATGACTGTGAGGTAAGTATATTAAGTCTTTAAATACTTGGATTAAGATGATATTGTGTGAAAATAGGGTCATGAGAATACATTAATGTTTGGGACAACGCGGAGCGGAAAGATCTACAAAAGCAGCGAAGAATTAGGAAATAGTCCCTTAATTTCACCTTCGTGAGAGAGCAAGGAAGAGCTCCCTAAGGTCTCTCTGAGAAGCGTGGTCAGTTTGATAAGGCACTGTATTCCACAGTTACCACCTCCACCCATGCCACCACCCACTTCACCTCCCTCACCTCCATCTCCACCCACTCCACCTCCATAGTTCAGTATGGCGAATGCGATCAAACTACTAGTATTCAAAGGGGTAGGGAATGAAGGTCTGGGCCAATTCTGGTTCATGGTAAGAGCAATATGGGAAGTGCAAGGTGTCACAGATGACAATATTAAGAAGGCTACATTAGTGAGTGCACTGCAGGATCGCACGTTGACATGGTATATCAAGCACTCTAACGACCACCCAAACACAGGGATAGCAGAGATCTAGAATGCGCTGAATAGAGAATTTAGCCAACCGAAATCGGAGACACAGTCAATCATCGGGTTTAAATAGATCGCGATGCTTCCAGGCGAGACCCCCTAGGATATAGACCAAAGACTAAAGAGTACAATTCGCAAGGCCAATATGACGCTAACGAATGCACAGCATCGCGCATGGTTTGTGGCATCTCTGACACCGCAATTGAGGATGGCGTTGTCACAACAGAAACTTTCCACCCAGGCCAAAGCGTTGGAAATGGAAATTAGGTTGCATGAGACCCCAATATAAGACCTTGGGTTGGGAGTTCAACAAATCCACACGCAACTACAGAATCTATGCCTGGAAATGCAAATTTTGAAGCAGGATAGGGCACCACGGCCAAAGGGGCACGAGGATGTATGGTGCATAAAATGCAAAGGCCAGGGCCATGAAAAGGATCATTGTCCAATGTTCGCACATTACTTGGCAGGAGGAGGGCCAATGCCATTGATACTAGAGGCACAGACGGGGTCGAGTGCGACACCCGCGTTATGGTGCGCGATTTGTCAGATATGAGGGAAACACACAATGGATAATTTTCATTTGCTACAGAAGTATACACAGACTCCCCAGCAGTTGTTTTGTAATTTCTGCAGGTCAGTAGGCCACGACGACGCACTTGTCGCAGCTATGAGCTAATTATGGATCGGACTCCAACCTATAGGGTGCAGACAGAAACGTGAGCCCTCGACCCAGCTGGGGGGATGGCGCGCACTAGATTTAAGGGGTGAGGTCAAGGACGAGGAGGAATGGGACCAGGAAGGGGTCACAGACAGTTAATTTGTTATAATTGCGGACAACTAGGGAATTATGCCCGTGATTGCACCAACCCGATGAGGATATCCTATTCGTATTGTGCCCAGTTTGATCATGAAACAATAGATTGTCCTACGTTGATCACAAAAATGCGTGAAAAAGGGGTATTACAGCCTCCTCCGACTCAAAATATACAAATGATGAGTTCTGAACTACACGAAGAAGACCTGAATGTAAACATGATGCTCAGAAGCGATGCAACCACAGGATGGATAAGGGGGAGCAGCCAGAGGAAGATACATGGGTTTGCAAGGCTCCTGTGAAGGAACCTAAGTTTGACTTAGAACGCACAAAGGAGACGTTCATGGAAGCTAAGAAGAGCTTCACGAAGGCCTCCACCTCAAGTAGTAAGGATCAACTAGAGCCAGGAATGGATCCTTCAATGCTTACTACCTTTCTAGAGACATGCATGAAACTTCTGCGTGACAACACAGAAATTAAGGGATTACAGGAGCTAATCACCAGGTGCGCAGGGTCAGGAGAACTGTACGTAGTCCGGAAATTAGGGAAGCATGCGTTGCACACCAGAAGGCAAATGAGATTGACTACGCAGATTAGTGAGTATGAAATGGATCAGGTAATCCTAGATCTGGATTCGGACGCGAATGTGTTACCGAAGCAGACATGGGAATGCATGGGTAAGCCCGCGTTATAGTAGTCCCCTATTCAATTACGAATGGCAAACCAATAGAAGATTTTTCCCACGAGGAGGTTGAAAGGGGTAATAGTTGATATTGAAGGCGCAAGCACACAGACGGATTTTCAAGTGATAGAGATTGTTGATGACAGTAATCCTTATCCCGCATTGTTAGGCATAGACTGGGCCACCGATATGAATGGAAACATCAACTTGAAGAAACAAAAGATGATATTCGAGAAGAAGTCACTATGCGTAGTAGTCCTACTAGACCCAACCAAAGGAGCACTACACTGAACCAGTGCACAACGATGAAAGCGACAATGTGCTGGATTGTATTTACAAGATAACAGTGCGAGACCAGGATTGGGTGAATCCGACTATAGATGGGAGAATCTCGTGGGAGTGCAAAAGCTCCTACACTTTGGATTCAGATGAAGAAGTAGAGCGCTGGCAGAATCGGTTGCACAAAGTGACAATGTTGAATTGTAAGAAGATGATTAGATCACTGTGTTGCGTGACAACAGAGGCATGAGAGCTGCCGACATATGATGGATTGACAGCGGTGGATGAATTCTTGAGCAAATTTGAAAGCGCAGTACCGAAACAGCAGCAATTCGATGCATTGAAATGGGCATTGTGCGCAACACCCGCACAATGGTGGAGTACACATCAAGGAAAGTTTAAGGACTGGCGTGGATGTAGAAGGATGATACACCTATGGTTTGCAAGCCCCCAACCTCGAACAAGAGTCAGTCAGCCAGGGTGGAGTAGCTTGCGCTCCCACCTGTCTTCATGGGTATAGACATGCTCACATGCACAACCCGAACTCGGGATCGAAAATCGGAACGGGGAACAACAGCAAGAAAGGCGACGCACACCACAAATGTTCCACGTGGAATCATTCCAGAAGGTGTGCGAGATCCTGAACAAAGTTCACCAAGTGCGATGATATGATTGGGACTTGCACATACCAGCGGTCCGATGGGCCTATAGGGCCATGTACAAAAACCTAAGCATAAAGATGATTCTGAAACTAAAGAGCAGAGTCGAGACCATATTTTTGGAAGGAAGGAACCTTCCTTTAGTAGCTCCCACAGTTGAGATAGTACACAAGGCCCAGGAAAAAGTAATTATGTAGTTGTGCAAGGACAAACATATGCAGAGTCAGAAAGCCATCCGGCGAGGGGACCTTAAACTTCACAAACTCGAAGAAGATCGGGTATGGCTGAGGAGGAAAAGAATAGTAATGGATGCATAAATCAACAAACTGGAAACGAAAATCATGCTAGCAGGTTGCTCCCATAAACTAAGAATGACAGGATAAGATATGGTCAGCCATACTACTACATTAGAAACTTTCCGCCAAGAATTTGTCGCTTTGCTACCATGGTTGTGACCGCACCTTACCAAGAAAAGTAACCAGGGGAACGCACCGCACAAGGAAGAACGTGAGGCGTTGATTACCACGAGGGTAATTGAGGAGTTCCCGTGGACTGGGCTGGAAGGTAAATTGAATCTTTGCACAGGTGATGCACCCACCTTACTATCCATAAGAAGCATAGTCTCAGCGCTCCAAGTAGTTAAAAGAGAGCGCAGGACTATAAAAGAGTCTGTCGGGGAGCTGCGCGACAAGGAGGTTGTGCGCTGGATCAGTATACCACAAGGGACACGCCTGCGCATAGGGGGATCCGATGCTGCATGGGTAGGCTGGGAAGAAACTGTTGGTGGCACTATTCATGACAAGACTTCCAATTTAAGGCAACGAGGAGCGGGCGGCGGGCAATTAAGACACGAAGTCAAAACTAGATTTTGGACGATCTACTGCCAATCTCACATTAATAAGACGACTAGGGGGGAACGGTCAAATTTGAATTCAAAAGGGCCTATAAATCACCGGTGGTTATCCACCGAACAACCCTTGGTGTTTTGAGAATTCAGTGGTTGTGATATCAATTGAGTATGGACCCTATGAATTTAGAGGTTGTGAGAGCAAGTTCAGTGTTTGAGACATTGCCGAAGGAGACACAGGACTTCCTAAACAGAATGATTTTGACAACCAAGGGAGCTATGCAGAGCCCTACACCGCCGGTGGGGGATGCACCGGAAATTCCAAAATCGCCCCAGACACCGAGGCCCAAAAAGGATCCACAGGCAGCAGGACCGGTCTGTATGTCTCTATGGAATCCGCAGTTTGGTAAATTGTCTATGGAAGACAAGGGAAAGGTTGTTAATCTTGAGACAGATGACGAGGAGGAGGATCTCCAGGTGTTCATAGAAGAGATCGAGGTGGGTGAAGAAATGGAGGAAGACATTCAGCTAGTGCGCGCTACAGCAAAACTGCCGAAGTATGTCCCTTTGCAGAAAGGAAGAGTAAAAGTACCCAAAGATTTGGATGTCGTTAAGAGCCCACTCCAAACCCACTCCTCCTAGAGGGAATTTTGTTTGAAGGATCGGTTCTAGGTCACATGCCCACAATGAAATTTGAATATTGAGATGTTGCAAACAGCGAAAAGTTCCCACATTTGGAGACTAGCCAACTCATGAAACACAGCAAGGAGGGGTCGGTTATAGCACTAGAGCAGCGGAAATGGTTGCGTGGTGTGGAAGAGGTCGGGCTACTCCACCTTCTATAGATTCCACACTTTCACCAAGCACCGATCACGATCTTTGTCATCAGGCAACTACTTTTCCTGGTGCACAATGGGTACTTGTGGCTAGAGGAGCCTATTCCTATCACGGCAGAGCTTATTCACAGGATTTCTCAGCTTCCCTGTATGGGAAGGGACACTACGGAAATAATTGGCAAAACTAGATATTTGGCGCTCGCAGAGGCCATGAAAAAGAAATACAATTCGGAGAAAAAGCAGAGGGGCTACGTAATTAATAACATTCAAGACAAAGGGGTGCACATATCCACCCAGCTGTTGGTAGCAAAAGTGATGAGAAAATGCCGTGGCAATGAGGTACCAATGATGGTTGTCGTGCTAGCCGAAGAATGCGCAGAAGGGGTTTAATTCAACTGGGCGCAGTTACTCTGCGAGGAGTTTCTGACGAACTGCAAGGAGGCCCGGGAGTAGGGTAAGACCTTCCACTACGTGTGGTTTCTCTTATCCATCTTGTTAGTTGCAGGGGAATTGCCTGAGGACAGTCAGTTTCCTCCTCTTGAACAGGACTTGCCAGAGGTGGAAAAATACACGTCGCTCTGGGAAACAAAGGACACCACGAGAATCCACGAGACCAAGATCTTCTGGATACTTATGGAGGTAATCGTCTGGATGTGGGTCAAGAAAAGGACCCACCTATCCCCCACTGTGTACAACAGTCTGTGGAGCTTTGCAGACTTTAAGGCAGATATGCACAATGTGTATATTAAGGTGCGGAAGGATCCGGTGTAGAACTAGACCAAACTCCCTTTCATCGCGATTGATGACATTGTGTTCGTTGTGCTCGACTCATGGCCACCCGAGTGGCACACCCTGGATCTGGCGGCGTGTGATGAGACAGCAATACAAAAACAGAAGGATGCCACCAAGCTGTTGGCATAGCAGAAGCGCAATGAGCAGTTCGTCGAGGAGGTAAGGGCTTCCCGCGAGGTAGTGAAGGTCGCCGTAGAACAGACCAAGGCTACCGAAAAAATAGCAGCAACACCAGCAACTAGGGCCACCATGACACAGGAGGAAAGAGGCCCATACCTCACCACAAGATAGGGGAAAAACGACATGGCTGGAGGCGCGAAGCCAAGCACGATATCTACACAACTTAAATGGTTTTGTGATACAGAACAAACAGGGCCTAGAAAGAAGACCAAGGCTTCCAAACTAGATGGTGAGCCTATTACACTGACGGAGGGTGACCTATATGACATTGGCGACACAGTTCGTGAGGTCAACAGGGAAGCGCTCCAAGAAGCAATGACGGAGCAGCAAACTGTGTTGGGGGCCCTCAGGTCGCAATTGTAGGGACTTCAAGTGCGTCCCCCATAAGAAGGAACGGTCGTTACCTATGGTGCTGCGGGTACATCGGCAACAGAGAATTGTTGCGGGCCAAAATGGCTAACACTGTCATGCTACCAAAAGGAGCACTGACCGCAGACAACACGGAGGATAGAGCCGCGGTGGGCCGGATCAAGGGACTTGGCCTAAACTTAGCTTCCCTTCTACAGGATATATTATACTAGCTACATGACGGAGCAATAGTAGAACTCCACACTAGTGAAGGATGCGCAGTGCAAATGCTCAGTGAACATTGAATCAACATCGAGCAGTTTAGCCTACAACATGATGAAGCGCTGGCACAGAATCAGTGGCTAGAGCAGATAGTAGAGGAGGCATGTCGTTGTGCCCCAGAGCTAGAAATTGCGACAAACCTACCAATAGGAGTGCGGATTCACAAATTGTCCAGTGGATTCCACGAGGCAAAGGAGGAAGCAACAAGGATCCAGTTCAACCTCAACCTTCAGATTGTTGAACTGCGATTAAAGCTGCAGTCATCCATGCCCCTAGAAGTTCAGGAACAATGCGCTAGCACTATCCAAAAGGGGCCGAAGGAAATAGGATAGGTAATGCAGACCTCTAACACTATGTTGGAAGAATCCTTCAGGGTCCTCACTTCCTTACAGGAGGACCCCACCATACAGCGCTTGGAAATAGAGGCGCGGGAGCTCCAAATGCAATATGATAGTGTGCACAGGATGGCGCAGACAGTAGTCTTGACCCAGCGGCTCGCGAAGCTACAACAGGCGAAGGCATTGAAGGAGCAAGTGGATGCAGCACGCCAAAAAGAGGCAGTACTTAAAGCACGCGTCTAGCCTTAGATTAATGAGGCCTTCCTCATCACCGCCAACATTAAAATAAATCCCGCACATATGAAAGTAATTCATGCTTTAAGACATGGATTTTCCCCTAACAGCAAGTATTCAGTCGAGCGAGTAAAACAGATCCAGTAGATGGCTGAGCAGTGCATTGTGGGCCTTTGCACAGCCCAGACACAGTTGGAAGGGCTCCATGCCAGGATCATCACACAGTGACTTGGGACGAGTCAGGATGATTGTGTTGGGGGCCTGTTGGGTAGCGAATCCCCCCATAGCATGTTTTTGGGGCTTAAAGCCTGAGTTTTGGTCAATGTCATGTAAAAACTCAGCGAAGTACGGCAGCAGAGCATGAAAGTCTAGGATGAGTCATAGGGTTGTCTGCCCTAAGAATTGTAAAATAATGTAAAGTCGTGTCGATTGTATAAATATAGCGAGGCTCTAAGTGTAAAGCAAGTTTTCTTTGGAACAAGAAAGTAGGTAGATGCGAAGGTATGGTTAGAGAATAGAAGTGGATGTGAAGTGTATTTGGTCATAGTAGTAGGAAGAGGCTCTGCAGCTGAGTGCGCAAAGGCTTAGTAGAGTCCGCAGCTAAGTGCGCAGGGCGGAGTCAGGTCTGTACTTGAACTGAATTTGAAAAGATCATTAATAAAGATAAGTTGGATTCAGAATATTATGCATTTGGTCGTGGGTCTATATTTTTGATATTATGCATTAAGTGTTATCTGTTTATTTATATGCGTGTACTTGATAAACACTTGTCTCAATTTTTATGTATGAAAATATTCTAAGTAATTAGTGAACAGAACCTAATTAAGGAAGACTTGGATAATCAACACGGGTCACACTGTAGTTAGAGCTGCACGAAGGCACTAACACAGGATGTGACGTGCCCGCAAGTGCGCGTAGCCCAGTAAGCTCTAAGGTTGGATCACATCCCTATCACCACATATCAGACATCCCCAAGGTGAAAAAAACCTGGTTCCAGCACCCTCCCATACTACTTCGGGTGAGACCACAGTCCGCGCTTCACGGACTGTTGCCGAAATGGCCAGTAGTACTGGGATTGGCTTGGCTAAATCACTTTTGAACCTGGGTCAAGCCCCACTAAGCCAACACTCCCCCTACTATCACTACTCCTCCTAAATACATCCCTTTGGTCTTATTTCCCTGATTTCCCCCCCCCCGCTTTGACATCAATTTCAAAGGGAGACTCCCCTTGACAAGTTGCTTGGTTTTTTTATTATTATAACATACAATTTCTCCCCCTAACAAAATACCTTCCTCTCTCTTCCTACAATAGACTACTTCTCTCCCACTTACATGTTATACTTTTCACAAGCTTCCACAGTTGAGACCTTATGCAAATCTACTTTGAAAACCTACTAATCTTAAAACTAACTAATCTGCCCACAATGTTGACAACTACTTCACATTTTCCATCTGTCAACCTATCAAGGATATATCTTCGAAAGTAAAACCACTACTATAAAGACTCTCCCTCTTCAACATTCACAGGATATGGAGTCATCGTGTTGGATTCTTCAAAATAGCATATGAACCAACTCTTTGGTTGGATCATCCTAAACCTTCTCATCGTCAATTGCATATTCGTCATGATATTTTGAATTTACAAAACCCTAAAGCATGATTGTTGATAATTTTTCATTTACTTGAACTTCTTCCTTTTTTTCTTCTCCAAACCTTCTTGTACCTTATGTTAGGGTTGTATTTCATGGAAGATTTCATCTTGTACCTGCAATCATGAGATTTATGCCCATAGTTATGGAATTTGTAACATTAAATGTTGGTCCTCAATGATGGAGAAAATGATATATAATTTATGCTGGAAAAATAATTTTTAAACATGTATTATGATCCTGCTAACTTGCTTCTAGGGTTTTGATAATATCTTTGATACTCACGTGTCATACATTTTACAATCCCTGTCCATGTGCCCAAAGTTAGAACATGAAAAAAATAATCATTAAGCATGCTAGGGTACATGGATATGTTGTATTGTCCTGAATATCTTATGATGTCATCCTTCTTTGGAGGAGGTGCGGACTTTTGTTTATTATTTCTTAGAGCACCAATATTTTTAAGCATCTTTTGTCCTTGATTTCTATTTGGCCTTTGAGGGATCCTGTTATAAATATTTCTCTTCGGGTACTTGGAGCTTGTGGCTTCATCACATGGAGCGTTACCTTCTTCTTTTGCTTCATCTTCAACTGAGTTATTTCTTGACATTTCAAATTAATGATATGAACCTTCTTTTCATATCATGAAAATGTTCCTTTTGAAATTCCTTGAGGCTATTGATTTCAGTAAGAGTTGTGTCAAGTTCCTTTTTCTTTTAACTGGTTTCTGCCTCATGCTTATGAACAAATCTTTCTAATTTATTTTCAATTTCCTACACCTAGAATTGTAAGAGAGCAATTTCTCCTTCGAGTGTGTGATTTACATTCTCTATGTTCATCAAATCTACCAAGGCACTAGTTAGAACTTTTTCCATGTCCACTTCAGCTTCTTCTTCTTCATCACCTTTGGCCTGAGAGTCTACTTGATTTGGATCATCATCATCATCTAGATGATTCTTTGAGTAGAGATTATGGATCCTCTTCCAAATAATTTTGGTTGTTGAGCGGTGACAAAATTTGGATTTTATAGTGTTTGGCAGAGCACTAATAATGACATTTATGGTTTTCTATTGAACCTTTTAGATTCATTGGTGGATGTGTCTCAGGATAGAATAAAGTGTCATACATCACATCCCTAAGCTTTCAAATAGAATTCCATTTTGGATTCCCATATTTCATATTTGGCTTCATCAAACTCAAGAGTTGGATAACCAAGTTGATTATCGTCAATACAAGAGTCTTCCTTTGATTCTTTCAAATGTTTGGTGGCTTACTTCTTCGATTTTCCCATCTCTGCACTTTGAGATCTCCCTTCCATTTGTTAAGTTGTAATTGAAGGAACTTGCTCTGATACTAATTTTTGGATATACTAAGAGGTTAGTGAATCAGTATTACTCTTCAATTGGAAATTTTTTTAATTTTAGAGCATTAAATTCACATTAATCAGCGTCACATTATATAAATAGTAACACCATTCAACAATGAATAATAATTAAGGCAATAGACACAAGATACTTTTAGGAGGAAACCCTTCCGAGAGAAAAACCACCAAACACTTCTTAATATTTGTCTTCAATAAAATCCACATCAATATTTTCAGCTCCCAATGATGCAGGCTCCAACCCCTTGGTTTACAGGCTCCAACCTAAAGGATGATCCAACGCCCTAGTTTACCAACTGCAACTGAAAAGATGCTCCAATTCCCTAGTTTATAGGTTCCAACATAAAGGATGCTTCAACACCCTATTTACCAATTGCAACCGGAAGGATGCCCAAACACCCTATGCAAGCTCCAACTTGCCATGGCACCACCCTGCTGCCCTAATCAGCTAGTGAACTATGTTTCACAATTTTTAGACTAGATCCATCTATACTCAATATCAAAGAAATTTGTATTTGATCTATGTTAATCAATTATACCTATGCTCAGTCTCCACGTCAAACCCTAGCATATGATAAACCAGTATGTATACCAAACATCAAATTATAACAATCCATTGCTTAGAATGTTTTCAACAATGTATTGTTAGTCTATAATAAAATATGCTTTTGCTTGCCACACATTTTCTGCTGCCAGCATATATCCAATCTTCCAATAATGGCAACACTTAGTATCAATAAGGATGATTCAACTCTAGCAAGATAGAAGTAATACAGCAAGTCCTATAGCAATCATCCCCGCAACAATTATCATCAAATGTGGTCTCAAATCAAGGACTCACAATGTCTCACAGCAAAACCTTAGAAAACCTCATTAAATGCATTAGCAATTGTATAACATAGTTATACCCAACATTAATGAATGCCTTCTGCTGCAGAATATTGGTTACGTATTATGACAAGGCATAGTTTCATGGTCAACGATGTACATCCTAGCAACTCATATTAAACTCAACAAACACAGTAATGCTTAAACACTAAACTATTATATTGAAGATGCTCCAAAATAATGCCTTCTCTCTTGCAACCAAAAACATCCTTTTGTACTTAACTATGCTTCCAAATGTATTCAAATCCAATGTAGTGTCTCTTCTAAAAAAGGTAATTCTATCCATTATATCATAACCCTTCAACAATAACGCTATGATACAAATCAGATGTTGTGGCAATGCTAACATTAGAAACTACAGGTATTAAACCAGATTACCATAACACTCTTACTCAAACGTATTCATCAAAGGTATATACAAGAACACCTTATTGTCATACACAATTATTGGATTCATACATTAGGGTCAATTGACTTTGTCCACATCAACCTCTAAACAGCAAAACCCTATCTCACATGTACCTCTTGTCAAGCCTACCAACCATACTAGGACCCAGTTGTGGATTCAAGAATTGTCGTTATGTAAGGTTACAACAAAAATAGTACAATATAGTAACACAAACCGTGGCACTACACATCATATACATAAGATATATTGTAGTAACATCATTCACAAATCAACTTCTATAATTCTATAGCAATGAAAATGGAAGTAGCACATCCACATGGCATCAACACAGTAAGCATACTTTAAAATATAGCAGTCAATACACTAACAATTATGACCTCATCAACAAATATTACTTTTCTACTACATACTTGTAAACCCTTTGTTCTTGCATGACCAAGGTATTTGCTATAGTTGTAAGCAGAAAGTGATGTCTTGGTGCTTAGTTTTATCCACAAAAAGGACTAGTAATTTGTCTTCAAGCATAATCTTAGATGAGAACTATAAGTTGTGACGAGCAGGTTATAAGACCTACAACTTCTATCAGTGTCATTATCCAAAAATTTTATTACTACCTTCTCTTCTCATCCATTGCATGGTTCGCACCATCATTTTGACTCATTGTTTCATAAAAGCTTCACCATCACACAACTTATATATTCACCATCGCACGACTTGGAGCTTCATCATTTTAGAGATTTCTCTACTCATGACACTCATTACACTGCTCACTTGAGAATTTCTCTGCTCTGGATGTGATTATTTACTTCAAAAAATAATTATCTTTTTTCCATCATTCAAAATTAGGGATTAATGCATTGTGACCATTGCATGATTCATAGTTCGACTTATTGCACCCATCACACTAATAATAGAAGATCATCTATCTACTATACATAGACCAGACCATCGCATCACCCATTACATATTTAGATCAGACCATAGGCTATCACTTCACTGTTCATTGTGGTCACAAACAAATGCATCGCAGACCATTGCACAAATTCAAAATTTCACCCTTGCTCCAATTCTTGCTTGACTCATTGAATCACATCAATTCCTTGTTGCAACGATTAATTGATCATTGTTCATAATTTAGTGTAAACCATACCACACCATCGCACCAATGCATTTTTATTTATGCCTTATATTCATCCCAATCTACAATTGTACCAATTAGAAAATCTAAGCATTGCACCCTTTGAACCAAATCAAGAATCTTCTACTTCTACCTCAAAATCATGCCCTAATACAAGGCCATACAATTTCAGAGATTGTTGTCCTTTGAAATGCACAAAAGAGTTGACACTTCAGTAGACTCAAATAGTGAATATTTTCATACAAATAAATAGTTACAAAATGTGCACAGAACACTGTGAACCACCAACCCCATGAAAAACAAATTAAACCTAGAGTTCGACCTTTTACATGAGATACTTCTAGTTGCACGTGATTTAAGAGCATACTTCCCTTTTGACATCCATTCAATCATGATTCTTGGTGAAGAAGATAAGCCTCCTTGTATAGTTTTGAAGATATCATGTTGAGGTTATTTGACTTCCACTTTAGGAGAGAGAATTTATTTTGATATTTAAAATTTAAATTTATTTGGAGCTAAAAAGCTTCCCTCCAATTAAAAATATTTTGACTTTCTTTTTAAGTCTTGTATCATGACAAATGTTTAGAGTAATATTTGACCTTATTAATTAAATTTTCTCCTTCACAAAATTATCCTTTTTATATAATGAAGTGTCCCATAATCCATCCAATGTAAGGTTACCACATCATCATGCTTTGGAGTTTTTGACAAGAAGGAGGAGCTTCATATTCAAACAATCATATCTCTGAGACTATGAGGGATCTCACGGCGTGACATGTACCATTTGAATTAGCATGAAGAGGAGAATCCAACGATGATAGTCATGAGCTCAAACACTGGTATTTGTACCTAAATCACTCATTAGTTGCGGGGAATCTAGGGCTTTACAGAGCTTCTCATCATTTGGAGCTTCTAATCGATGCAAGCTAGACAAAGATTAAGAGAATTCACGAAACGACGTTGGCATCAATGGCAACACCATTCAACAATCTCCCCCTTTGTCATTGATGGCAACACATACTCCCCTTATGATCACTACTCCTAAATCCATGCCTTTGATCTTATTTTCTTGGTTTCTGTCCCCCTTTGACATCAATGGAAAATGGTGACTCACCCTAATAAGTTGTCTACTTTTCTTTTCCTGTAACATATTGTTTCTCCCTCTGAATAAATGTGTTCCTCTCTCTTCCTGCAATGGGCTTCTTCTCTCCCCCTCACATGTTATGCCTTTCACGACAAGCCATAATTAATACCTTTTGCAATTCTTCTCTGCAAACCTACTACTCCTCAAACGAACTAATATGCCCACAATGTTGATGATTGCTTCACATTTTCCATCTATCAACCTATCAAGAATAGATCTTCGAAATTACAAGCATTGCTATAAAGACTCCCCCCTTCAACATTCATATAATAGGGAGTCATCATGTTGGATTCTTCCAAATACCGTACGAACCAACTCCTCAATCGGATCATCCTAAACCTTGTCATCTTCTGTTGCAGATTCATCACAATCTTTTGACTTTACAAAACCTAAAAGAATGACTTCAGAGAATTTTTCATTTACTTGATCTTCTTTCTTTTTCTTTCTTCTCCAAACCTTCTTGTACCTAATGTTAGGGTTGTCTTTCATGGAATATTCCATATTGTACCTGCAATCATGATCTATATGCCCATAGTTATGGCATTTGTAACATTCGATGTTGGGCCTAAATTATGGAGAAAATGACATATACTTTCTGCTGGAAAATACATTTTGAAACCATTCTTGAGATCCTCCAAACTTGCTTCTAAGTAAGGTTTTGATAACATCTTTCATAATCACACATGTCATACATTCTGCAATCCCTATCCATATGCCTGAAGTTAAAACATGAAAAAAAATAACCATTACACATGCTAGGGTACTTGGATGTGTTTCCTTGTACTGAAGATCTTCTAATGTCATCCTTTTTTGGAGGAGGTGTAGCCTTTTATTGATTATTTCTTCTAGCATCAATATTTTTAACCTTCGTTTGTCCTTCATTTGATTTGGCCTCTAAGGGATCCTACTATTAATCTTGATCTTCGGGAACTTTACCTATTTTTTTTCCTCCATGTTCAACCAAGTTATTTCTTGATCTTTCTCATTAATGATATGAACCTTCTTTTCAATATCCTGCAAATGTTCCTTTTTCCATTCTTTGAACCTGTTGATTTCAGTCATAGTTGCGTCAAGTTCCTTTTTCTTTTGAGTGACTTATGCCTAATGCTTATGAACATATTCTTTTAATTTCCTTTCAGCTTCCTGCACCTGGTGTTGTAAGAGAATAATCTCTCCTTTGAGTGTGTGATTTTCCTTCTCTGTGTTCTTTAAAACTATCAAGGCACTAGTTATAACTTTTTCCATGTCCACTTCAACTTCTTCTTCTTCGTCAAATTTGACTTGAGAGTCTTCCTGATGTGGATCATCATCATCCTAATCTACATGCTTCTTTCAGTAGAGATTATGGAGCCTCTTCCAAAGAATTTTGGTTGTTGAACACTAGCCAACTTTAGCTTTTATGGTGTCTGGAAGAGCACCAAGAATTACGTCTATGGTTTTTTAATTATACCTTCTATATTCATCAGTATATGTGTCTCTAAACATAATAGAATTCCATACATCACATTCATGATCTTTCAAATACACTTCCATTTTGGATTCACATATTTCATATTTGGCTTCATCGAACTCAGGAGTTGGACAAACCAGTTAATTATCTGCAATATTGGATTCTTCCTTTGATTATTTTGAATGTTTAGCAGTTTGCTTCTTTGATTTTCCTATCTCTACACTTTGAGATCTCCCTTCCAGTTGTTAAGTTGTAACTGAAGGAACCTATTATGATACCAATTGTTGGAAATATTGAGAGGGGGTGAATCATTATTTCTTTTCAATTAGTATTTTTA
Organism: Pinus taeda; assembly: GCA_000404065.3. Taxonomy (NCBI): domain Eukaryota; kingdom Viridiplantae; phylum Streptophyta; class Pinopsida; order Pinales; family Pinaceae; genus Pinus; species Pinus taeda. The sequence continues at coordinate 78,820 of APFE030228362.1, forward strand.
ACTTTAGAACATTAAATTCACTTTAATCATCATCACATTATATAAATAGTAGACAACAACATTCAAAAATGCATAATAATGAAGACAGTAGACACAAAGAATTTTTAGATGGAAACCCTTCCGGGAGAAAAAACACCAAACGCTTCTTAATATGTGTAGTCAATAAAATTTACATCAATATTTTTAGCTCCAACTGAGGAAGGCTTCAACACCCTAGTTTGCAGGCTCCAACTTGAAGTATGCTCCAATTCCTTGGTTTACCATCTACAACTAAAAGGATGCACTGACACCCTCTCTACAGGATCCAACCTAAACGATGCTTCAACATCCTATTTACTAGATGCAACCGGAAGGATGTTTGAATGCCTTGTGAAGGCTCCAACCTGCCCTGGCACCACCTTTCCACCCTACTCAGCCGACGAACCATGTTTCACAATTTTAAGACTAGATCCACTTGTACTCAATATAAAAGAAACTGCAATACATGAAAATGCTATTCAATCTATGTCAATCAATTTGCCTTTGCTCAGTCTATACATCAAACCCTAGCATCTTTCAAATTTGTATATGTACCAAGCATCAAATTCTAACAATTCACTGCTCAACATCTTTGCAATAATTTATTGTTAGTATATAATCAAATATGATTTTGATTGGCACGCATTTTTTGTTGCAAACCCTAGCTGCCAACATATATCCAATCTTCCAACAATGTCAACACTTAGCATCAACGAATATGATTTAGTTCTAGCAATATATTAGTAACACATCAAGTCCTAAAGAAATCATCCACGCAACCATTATCATCAAATGTTGTCTCATATCAAGGATTCAAAATATCTCACAACCAAACCCTAGCAAACCTCATTAAATGCATCAGCAGTTGTACAACATAGTTTTACCCAACATTAATGAATGCCTTCTAATGCAATATAGTAGTTACATATTATCATGGGGCATAGTTGCATGGTCAACAATGTACATCCTAGCAACTCATATTGAACTCAACAAACACTGTAATGCTTGTACACAGGACTGCTATACTGGATATGTTCGAAAACAATGTCTTCTCTCTTTCAACCAAAAACATCCTTATGTACTTAACTATGCTTCCAAATGTATTCAAATCCAATGTATTATCTCTTCCAAAATTGGTAAGTCTAGCTAGTTTATCATAACCCCTCAACAATAATGATATGTTAAAAAACAGGTGTTGGCAGTGCTATGACTAGAAACAAATATGATTCTGCTACAAGTGTTACACCAACCTCTAAACAACAAACCCTATCTCACATGCGTCTCTTGTCAATCCTACCAAACATACTAGGACCTAGCTATGGATTTAATAATTGTCATTGTGCAAAGGTTACAGCAAAACTAGTACAATACCGTAACACCAATGGTGGCACTACACATCATAAACATAAGATCTATTGTAGTGACCTCATTCACAAATCAACCTCTACAATTTTGAAGCAATGAAAATGGTAGTAACACATCCACATGGCATCATCCTAGAAAGCATACTTGGAAATATAGCAGCTAACATACTAACAATGCTAACCTCATCAACAAATCTTATTTTTCTAGTACAAACTTGTAAACCCTTTGTTCTTGCATGACCAAGGTACCTATTATTGTTGTAAGTAAAAGATCAAATCTTTGCATTGTCTTGGGGCTTAGTTTTGTCCACAAAAAGGGCTAGTAATTTGTCTTCCCACCCAGTCTTAGATGAGGACTATAAATTGTGACAAACAAGTTATAAGCCTTAGAACTTATGTCAATGTCACTGTCCAAAACTCTTATTACTACCTTCTCTCCTCATCCATTGCATGTTTCACACCATAATTTTGATTCACTACTTCACAGCGCACTTTTTCGAAGCTTCACCATCACACAACTTATATCTTTACCATCGCACAACTTGGAGCTTCATCATTTCAAATCTTTCTCTACTCATGACACTCATTTCACTGCTCACTTGAGACTTTCTCTACGGGGATGTGATTGTTTAATTCATAAAATAATTATTGTGTTGCCATCATTCAAATTCAAGGATCAATGCATTGTGAACATTGCATGATTCATAGTTCAACTTCTTGCACCCATCACACTAATCAGAGCATACCATAGCTCTAATATACATAGACTAGACCATCATTCATGCAAACCATCGCATCACTCATTACATACTCAAATCATATCATATACTATCGCATCACTATTCATTGTAGTCACAAACCATTGCACCGTAGACCATCGCACAAATTCAAAAGTTCATCCTCGCTCCAATGCTTCCTTGACTCAGAGAATCGCATCAATTCCTTGTTTCATCGATTAACTATTCATTGTTCATAATTCAGTGTAGACTAGACTAGACCATCTCACCAATGCATTGTTATCTATGCCTTATACGTGTGCCAATTTACAACTATATCAAGTAGGAACTCTATGTATTGCGCATTCAAACCAAATCAGGAATCTTCTACTTCCATGCCCTAATATAGGGACACACAATTTCAGAGATCAATGTCCTTTGAAATGCGCAGAATAATTTACACTTAGGTAAACTCAAATAGTGAAGATTTCCATATGAAGAAACAGTTACAAAGTGTGTGCAGAACCCTACAAACCACCAATCCTAAGAAAAAAAAATTAAACCTAGACTTCAGCCTTCTACATGAGATATTTTTGTTCACAAATGATTTCATAGCATACATCCCTTTTGATATGCACTCCATCATGCTTCTAGGTGAGGGAGATAAGCCTCCTTATGTAGTTTTGAAGAGACCATGTTGAGGTTAGCTTACTTCCACTTCAGGAAGTTGTATGTATTTTGAAATTTAAAATTTAAATTTATTTAGAGCTAAAAACCTTCCCTCTAGTTAAAAATAATTTGAATTTTCTAAGTATTAAATCATGACAAATTTGTAGATTAATATTTGACCTTATTAATTAAATTTTCTCCTTCATAAAATTATCCTTCTTTTTATAATGAAGTGTGCCATAGTCTAGCAAATAATATGTTGCCACATCATTATACTTTGGGGTTTTTGGCCACAAGGAGGGTCTTCATCTTCAAACAAGCATATCTCTTAAATTGTGATGGCTCTCATGGCATACCACATATTGTTGGAATCGGTATGATGAGGAGAATCCAATAATGATGGTCATGAGCTCAAACAAAATGTTCTTCATACCCAAATCCCTCATCAGTTGTGGGGAATTTAGGGCTTTATTGAGCTTCTCATCATTTGGAGCTTCTAATTGATGCAACCTAGACAAATATTAAGAGTGTTCAAGAATCAAAGTTGGCATCAATGGCAACACCTTTCAGTGGTAATTTTTATGATGTTACCGTGAGAGAAGGCCATAGAATGATTATGTGGAGCCCTAAAGGTCGGGCTCTACAATAAAGCCAAAAAAATTATATTGGGGAGTTAATGATTTGCACACGCAATTGGGACCCAGTCCAAGGATGATGTGGCACATTGGATTCGGGACACGTGGCAGTCATTGAAGGCCTTATTGGAGGGTCGAGTGGCGTATAATTGAGTGACACGTGGTTCCCTTAGGAAGGGCCACATAGCATCATGATGTCGTTGTGAGCTTGTGAACCCTGAGAGATTCAAAGTACACGTTCACAAGCCAAGCCGCGATTGACAAGGCCAGGGAAATGGGAATGTTTCTAGCACTAAACAGGAGGATTTGTTGTCACGACATTAAATTGATGTCATTGTGGGATTATGTTAACATGATGCCATAATGATCCTCGGGAGGCTCAAGAGGTGCATCACAAATCCGAGCTGCGGATGATGGAGCTAGGGGATGGGACATCTCCTTGGTACTAAGCAGGAATATTATCACCACATGGCTTTGACCCCAAAGGGATCAAGGCGTGCATTTTGTATGGAGGTCATGGTTAATGAAGCTAGAGGACGAGAATACCTTCCAATAGAAGACGTAGAATAAGTTTGATATGCCCCGTAGAATTGGTGAGGTAACACTGAGGGAATAACGTGAAGGTACAGAGGGTGGGGCATGGTTATATAGTACAGCCTAAGATGAGGGTGGCGATCCATGTCTAGACTGTTACTGACGAGGGAAGCACTTGGGGAAACAGGATGAGCACCTTGTGGCAGCCTTATTGACATGGAAGGATTTTTTAGGGTAAATCTTTAAATGGCCATAACTTTTGTTATGGGCGTTAGCTTGAAATAAAATTTATATGGTAAGAAATATCTCAATGAGTCAGTCGCAATGGTGGTATTATCTTTTTGTTTCAAGGAATTTTAAATTTAAGGAATTTTGTAACCCCATTTCTATAATGAGGCCATGAAGGTCGGGTTAAGACTAATTAACACCTCTCATTCAAATTGGAAGGTCCAAGAGGGTAGGAGGGAGTCTTACACCAACCATCACTAAATGTTTTTTTGTGCAGCTTCACCTCTCTCTCTTTCTCTACAATTTGTTTACCACCCTTTTAGTTACTCCATATCCAAGCAACATACAATATTTTTGAATTAATGAAAAATATGTGTCTATTGTTACAACTCAACCTTGTCATCATCCCTCACAATGAATTTGAGTGAACTAGTATACTTTTTTGTCAGCATATTATCTCAAACCCTTACTTATCTGTGTTTTTTTTTGTTGTGGGAAAACTTTTATGTTATACTATTTTTGCATGTCATTTTTTGTATGAAAGTCCCCTCCAACTGTTCTTTTTTTTGTGTGGGATAATTTTCCCTTCAAATTTGAAAAATGTTTTCTCCATGGTTTTGTACAATCTACAAGCCCAAGTTTGATGTGATTATATCTACCTCATATGATGGGAGTATAAGTATGATTTGTCATATTATTATGTTTTTGTTTTCCCCAGACCTTCAAAGAACACGTAAAGGTATTATGATATTTTCATTATGATCCAGGTGACTTAGTGAGGGGAGTTGGCAAAACTCCTTGAATGAAAGGAGGAGAACCAACATCAAATCTCTCTCCCTTGTACTTCACAATACAAAATAGAAATAAATTTTTGAAATGGTAAAAGTGAAGTTGTGAAAGGTGACTTTTTCAAGAATAATTTTTTATTTAGAGAGTTTGTTTATTAAAATCATTATTTTAAGTGCGTTATAAAGGGAACAACAAAGAGTTTCTCTATTTCACTTTTCCTACTACAATTGCACTTAATGTGCCTTATAGAAATACTTTGTAGTCACACTGTTGAAATGGATGATATTGAAGAGGAAAGGTGAGAAAATTGTTTCTTTGGCAAAGCCAAATAATAGGCTTCTTGTAAACTACTAATGATAAACTTCATGATGAGGTTATTTCTAAGAGGAACCATAATGCCATGTATCATATTGAGATTGCTTATCTTTAGGCACTTCCATAAAACATCATGACAATGCAAAGTAATAATATCAATCTTCTTGTCTATTTTTTTCATTACACAACACTAATATTTACTTTTTGTTTAGATGTTTAGACACTAAGGAGTTAGTTAAGTTCAACTTGGTCTAATGTTTCTATTAGGTAAAGTTGTGTTTCTTAGTGTGTTTCTTGAGTATGCATTAGTTGCATTGTAATCTAACACTCATATGTTCTAGACGTAGAGTGACCTAACGGCTCATATTCACCTCAATACTAATGACTATCGATCTATGGCTTAGTACTGATTGGTCCATATCTCAATTTAAATAACATGGAGTGTCGTGTATGATGATCAATTATGTGAGTGATTATTGAAGATGTCCATCCTATATGGAATACCTTGTTTACCTGAACATGGTATCAAATCCTGTTTGAAGCACTGCTTTAATTGGTGATTGAGATCTTAAGTTTGTGTTGCTACATTTCCAAGATATATTATTTTTGTACAATTTTGGTATGGATGGACTATTTCATTACATTTAGAACATTATTTTCAACTAAGAACGCCTTTCATTTCATCTGAAAAGGTGTGTGTTTATCCAATATACAACACTTTTCACCATATATAGAGGTATACATTTTGAATACACCCCTTTTGAAGAAAAAAATTATAGAGTTCAAATTACAATTTTTTTCTATATTGTTGGTTTTCTACTCTTTCTAGTTTGTGTATGCTCTTTTCCCTATTTTCCATGTGATCTCAGTGAATCAGAAACAGAGTGGGAAGTGTTTTCTTGTTTGTGTATGGTTTTTGTTGTGTGCTTTGTGTGATATAAACAAATCAAAAATAATGAGAAAAATTGTGCTTTTTGGGTAAGCTAAACGAGATCCAACCCCATTGTTGTTGAATTTTTTGGAATTGTTTTCAAAATGTTGTTTATTTTTGGATGAGCACATTTTTTGGTGTTGAAATTTGGTAGCTCAGGGAGAAATTCTCTCCTTGGAGAAGTTCTTCTCACCCTAAGGAGACCCTACTAGCCCTTGGAAGAATTTAATTTGCACATGGGAAAATATTATTTTTAATGTGGAACCACATCATCTCAAAAAGTACAAATCAACCTCGAGGATGAAATTCAACCTCATTAAACAGATATAAATAGACATCACTTGACATCACTTGGAGGCATCTCATCACACCATCCATTCATCTTATTTGGTCCGTACAAGCCTGAAATTGCAAGGTTTGAGCTCACATGTGCAAAGAGGAGAGAGGAAAATATGTTGACCAAGTTTGACTTATGTTTTGTATTTGTTTGACTAGCATTGACTTTGGATTTTGGAATTGTTTTGACTTGGGTTTGACTTTGGATTTGGATCTGTTCTTGGAGGTTGAATTCAAGAGAAAGGAAGATGAAATTTTCTTGGCACTTTGACCACATTTGACTACAAACCTGAGGTAGCTTTGGCCGCAAGGTTGACCTTGATGTTGAATAATTTTTAGGCAAAACTTTGTGACTATGTTGACCAAATTTGACTAAGGAAAAGAGGTTGAATTATTTGTTGCCTTGACCAAAATTTTTGGAGGACTTGACCATTGAATGTTGACTAGTTAGGGCAACGTTGACTATTGTTGGCATTGATAGAAAATTGCAAATTTGACTTTTGGGCTCATCTTTGATTGGATATTGGATGGTTGGTTTGGATAGTCAATGCTTTCACCTTTGACTTGTTTTTTATGTACTTGGACTATGTATCTCTCTACTGAACATTTGATGACAATCTAATATAAGAAGAATTTGGAAAGGCTTTTCCCCCTTGTTGAGTTTTCCCCTAGTCTTTGACAAAACTATTGTGTCTCTATTGTTCTTGTTTGTCTTCTATTATGTATTTGGTTTACTATTCTATCTACAATTTCTTACTTCCATTGGATGATTGAAATTATTGGATAAAGTGAGTGTTATTGAAAGAAGAAATTGATTAAGTGATTGTTATACCATAGAAGACTGGAAAATTAACATTTGGTAAGCACACACTTCAAGGCAGATATCCAATAGAAACACCCCCACCCTCCTTCACTATTGTTGTATTTTTCACTAGCTCATTTGGTTAAAAGTTAATAAGAGGTTTTGAATTCAAATTTCTTTTCATGTTACTTTTTGAAAAAAATCATGCAAACTTAAGTTATTTCATAACTTTATTGTAAAGTGTATTTCACTTGTATTATAGAATTGAATCGCTATAAAAAATTAATCTTTTTTTATTTATTTTTTGCAAGCAATTCTCATTTATAAAGTAACTTCATTATAAAAATGATTCTCACTTGTTTTATAAAAGTGGGTCATTTCATAAAGTAATTTATTTGTAAAACTGACCTTATAGGCAAAGCTAGCAAGGGAGAATATTTTTTTTATTTTTTTATCAACATGTGGACCAATTTCTACCTCCCACATGGCTCTTTGTTACCATTAATGCCTTTTTTTAAAAGGACAACTTTCACATCCTAAGTCCATTTTCAGTATTGTTTTTTTAATGTCCTATTTTTTTGAGAGCTTGATATCCAGAGAGTGAATTTCAACTTTTGAAATCATATTATCTGCATATTTTAATATGGCCACTCCAAGTGAACTTTTGCTTACTAGTACCAACTATTTTTCATGAAAATACCACATGGAGGATGTCCAAAGAAGTAAAAAATGTATCAAATTACCTTAGGTCAATAAATGCCCCCCGTTGATGACAATAAGAGAGTCAAATGGGATAATAGGAATGACAGAGCATGTGGATTAATTAGTATGTTCATTTCTCATAATTTATGATTTCATATTCAAGGAATAGATGATATGAATGTAACCTAGGAAAAGTTGAAAAAATATTTAATGAACCTAAAACTATTAAATCTCACTAGCTTGAAAAGCAAATCATGACTTTAAGTCCTAATAATTTCTCTTACATTGAAGATTATTTATCTAAGTTCAAAACACTTTACTTTCAAATTGTCAAGTCGACCTAAAGGATGATCATTGCATATATATTATTCTTTTCAAGCTTGGTTCTACATATTATGTTTTTGTATCCACATTTATGCCACTAAAGAAGGCTTGAAGAATTTCTATTAAAAACATTCTCTTGAATGTTTTTGTGACTTCCTGATTAGAAACCAAGACAATATCTTGCATATTGGAGCGATTAGCGTTGTAGGTACATTTAACAAGGCCTTAGCGGCCCAATAGAAAGATAAAACCAATCATCCAAAAAATAAACATCTTCAAAACAATAAATAAAATAAGGGTCTCGAACCCTCTCATCCAACCTCTACCTATAATGGTGACAAAGGACCAAAATCAAAGAGTGAGAAGATTGACAGACATTGCAATTATTGTGGGAAATATGGAGATGTGGAATCTAAAATTTTAAAAAGACGGAGACCCTGGAAGCCGCAATGAAGAAGCACAACATCAATCTTGATTCTTCTCCTAACACTTCTTCTCATGGACATGCACTTTTTGCTTCTAGTTTCTCCTTCAATGTAACCTTTACTTCTTCTTATGAGTAGCTTTTTATTCTCAAGCATCTTATCAAATGGCTAAGGATAAAGCCAATTTTTCTATTTTTAATAATTGTAACACTACACAAATATTTGTTGGTGATGATAGATCTCTTAGTTTTGTAGGGTATAAAATAGTTCAAGTAGATAATGATCATTTCAATGTACTATGTGTTCCAACTCTTTCTTACAACCTTCTGTTAGTATATCATATCACTCATTCAGGTGAAGGTAAAATAGTAGAGTTTTCACCTCACTAAGTTGTAATTAAGGATTTAAAATATCCTAGTCATGTCCTTTCCAATGGCTTAGTTGATGATTACCAAGTTGTACAATTTTGGCAACATTGGGTCATCATCTTTTCTCTTGGTTTTTATTTCTCATAGTGATAACTTGTGCAAACTTTGGCACAAGTGATTTGGTCATCTAAACTATTGCTTATTGCAGAAACTATGTAATTAACATATGGTAACCAATCTTCCTCTCATTTCTTGTGGAGATGGTGTTTTTTTTTATTATGTTCTGGGAAAACATCATTGGGGCAGTTTTGACAAACATACCTCTTGGCACACCTCAACCCCTTTGCAACTTGTTCGCAATGAGTTGCGTTGTCCACTTTCTTCTCCTTTCTTTGAGTTCAAGTACTTATTAACCTTAATTGGTGACTTCTCCATATGCACTTAGATTTATTTCTTAAAACTTAAGAGTGAAGTGTTTGACTTGTTCTTGGCGTACAAGGCCCTTATAGAAAAACAATCTAGACATCAACCACAAAGGTTAAGAACGGATAATGGAGATGAATATCTTAACAATAAATTCACAACTTACTGTGTTATAGAAGGAATTCAAATGCAACATATTGTTCCATATACATCACAGTAAAATGGTGTTGTTAAAAGAAAGAATTGTATATTAAAGGAAATGGCTAACTGTATGATTCAATCTAAAGGATTGAGTCTTCATTATTGGGTGAGAGAAATCAACTATGAAAACCATATAGTAAATCACTCTCCCACAAAGGCTTTAATCAATATAACACTAAAAGAAGCATGGAATAACAATAAGCCATATGTAAGCCACTCTTGTATCTATGATAGTGTAGCATGGGCTCACATTCTTGATGAAAAAAGGAAATATTTACAGACTAAAGTGAGAAGTGTATTTTTGTTGGATATTATTAAGATGTAAAAGATTATATACTTTTTCAACCTCACTCCAATGAAATAATCATTAGAAGAGATGTTAAATTTGATGAAAATCTCTTAGCCTACAAACCTAATTTGGCGGTTGTGCCCTCTTTGGCCTAGAAGTCATCTTTGATGTTTGTGAGACCTTCTCTTCTTATTCTAGTTTCTTATTAAAATGATGACTCTAAGGATGAAAATCCACCTCTTCCTACTTGCATTCCTCCATATGAATCCATTCAACATGAACCTACACCAATGACACAACTTCTCAAACAAGTCCATTCAACGCATGAAGCATTTGATAACCTTACCAGTGATCCTACATATCAATGACATACTTTTTCACAATTTCGGTGAGCCTCCTCTCTTTTGGATCAAGTTTCAAAGATTCATGATCAGAAAACATTTTGTAGAAGCTTCATGCCATCTAAATTATCAAACAACCACGAATGAAGAATTTCATTCCTTGATAGCAAACAAAACCTCTTCCAAAAGGAAGAAAAGTTTTCATATTTAAATGGGTATACATAACTAAGTAGGAATCAAATAGAAGTGTTGAAAGAGATAAGGCTTGACTAGTTTATAAAGGATTTTCTTAAATCGAAGGAATTGGCTACAATGAAAACTTTTCCATTGTCACTAAAATGAATTCCATCTACCATGTTATAGACGTTGTTGCCTCACAAGGACGGAAGGTCCACCATACGGATGTTAAATCCACATTATTGCATGGAGATCTTCAAGAATAAATCTACATTGAACAACCTCTTCGTTATGTTTGGAGTGACTCCAACCTTGTTTTTTGCCTTAAGAAATATCTCTATGGTCTTAAACTAGCTCATCGGTCTTGGTATGAAAAAATGGATATCTTTATTCTTGACATTGACTTTTTTAGATGTGATTCTAACCCCAACATCTACACCGAGAAAGTAGGAATCCATTGAACAATCCTTGTTCTTTGTGCTAATAACCTTATCCTCACTGGTATTGATCCTAAACTTTTAAACCATGTGAAGTCAAGCCTTCATAAAAAGTTTGAAATTACGGGCTTAGGATATTTGCATTATTTCTTTGGCCTCCAAGTATTGCAAACCAAGGAAGGAATTTATATTTCCCAGTCTAAGTATGCAGGTGACCTTATTCACCATTTTCACATGGAATATTGTAACACAACCCTTTCTCCCTTTCATTCTAGAGTTAAACTTATTGTCACCTACACTACACCTGAAGTTGAAACCACAACATGAAATTCGTTGGAAAGTAGAAAAAAAGATACATTGATATATTTGGGGTATAGATCAGTTAGGGATACATTACAGCGCAAGGGGGACTCCTTTATTGGTTGGTTTCACAAATTCATATTTTTTTATTTTTCCTTAGCACTTCAAAATTAGGTCTATGTCTAAAACACGAACATAAACAAACTAAAATGCCACAAAACTAGCACTTTGCAAAGCGGAAAATGTACAATAGTGGATCAATGTAGTACATAAGATAATTTTTCAACCCAAAACTTGTTATATTACAAACTTTAATACAGCAAACATGGGGCTCTCATATCTATGATAGTGTAGCATAGGCTCACATTCTTGATGAAAAAAGGAAATCTTTACAAACTAAAAGTGAGAAGCGTATTTTTGTTGGATATTATTAAGATGTGAAAGGTTATATACTTTTCAACATCACTCCAATGAAATAATCATTAGACACACACTTGACTTACCCGTTGATGTAGCGGTTCCACAACCCTTCCAATCCACGTACGTTGAACACCTAGAAGGTCATTTTCCACCTCTTCTATTTCTCTCAATTACTTCTGCAACTTCAAAATAGCTTGCATCTCCAGTTGATCAAAATGCCTCTATCAATCCTCTTATTTCTCCAAGAATCATTGAAATTAGGTCTTCAACTAATCTGCCCATTAGCAACCTCATTGCTGCTCCAAGTAAGATTGCTCTTAGGGTCTTCAAATATACCCTCTTATCATTACTTGTGACTAAACTAGGGCACACATCAAATATCCCTCTTAACTGACTTTTGTTGCTCCAAAATATCAGTCCTTTAGGTCACACCAAAACTACCCTCCAACAATGATAAGAATGCTCCTTTATCATTGTCCTTAGGGCTTCTCCAAGCATCCCTCACGCCAAATGAAAAAACACTTGCCTTCACTAATCTTAGGGCTACTCTAACCATTGTCCAAAACTAGACCTTAAACACTTCATCAACCTAGCAATCACCACCTAGAAGAACCAAACACATACTTTTCAAGGACGTCTCCTCTAGCAGCCCTCAAGGTCTCAGTGATATGCACAAGGGATTGAACAAACCTATATAAACATGTGCAAACCTCTCCTTAAGACCCTTCACTTTTGTGTTGTGCCTCAACAGAAATTCGACCCTTAATCATTGCTCCATCACAGGTCTTACGACCATTGTCCAGCACACATACAAGGGCTCGACCATACTTCAAGTTGCACACATTGACTTGGCCTAATCACAGAGATTTTGCCTCAAAATTATGCCTAGAACCATGCTAGACAACTCGTCTAGAAGTCTCCCTAACTTGGCCAATCTATATCACAAGGAAAAGAAGCAAACTCGTCCTTCTCTTCAACACCAACTAGGCACATTTAGGTTTGTGGCTATTTCATATTAGCCTTCTCCTTTATGAATTCTCTTGCGATGTGCCTAAATAAACTCGACCTCATCTCTATTTATAGTTATCAAGGTGGTGTCCCTTTCCACCAAGAGTCATGACTTATGCACAAACCGACCTAAGTAAAACTTTCTCAACCACCATTTGTCATAGAAATAAAATCCATTTCATTTATCTTTCGCTACATCATCAAAGTCTTAGGTGCCCCTTAGCTCTTCAAGGGTGTCCCACATGCAAACAATGATTAAACAATTAATATTCACCTTGGTCTTGCAACCATACCTTTGGGTACAAAACCCACCACTTGGGTACACTACCCACAAAGCTCCATTTTTGTGGCTCAACTCCACACAACAGGGGTTGTGGTAATACCTACCAAGCTACACATTTCAACATAGGTTGGAAACCGTGAAGATCAGAAGTCTGCTACAGGTAATGTTTTCAATCTTGGTTCCAGACCTGTCACTTGGGCTTGTAAAAAAGGACAAACTATTGCTCTTCTTCAGCAGAAGCAGTTTGAATCCTAACCGCAACATCTGACCACTCTCTGGTGGAACAATCACAGTGTCATCAAGCTTGTCAAATATCCAGTTCAACATCACCTTATCAACAAACACATTTGAGTTATAAATGGACTTCATTGGAAAGCTCATTCATGATTGAGTTATTGCATTTTTTTTCCCTATAGATGATCAAGTTGCAGACATTTTCCCAAAGTCTTACAAAAGTAAAGTTTTCTAAACTTTGATCTATGTTAGGTTTTCAGCAAGTTGTCATTAAGGGGGGTACACTCTAATGCCTCCTTCCTTCTCTAATTGTGCCACCATTGTAAATCCTTCAATCATATCCCAAGTTGTTCTTAAGGGGGGATGTTAAGATATTACAACACTTAGGAGTTAGTGAAATTCAACTCAATATTATGTGTTTATTAGGTAAAAGTTTGTTTCTTAGTGTGTTTTTTTAGTATGCATTAGTTACATTGTCATCTAACAGTCACAATATGTTCTAGACGTAGAGTGATCTAGCAATTCATATTATTCTCAATAATAATGACTATTGTGATCCATGGCTTAACACCCTATTGGTCCATGATCTCTACTTAAAGAGGATGGAGTGTCATGGTTGATGATCAATTGTGAAAACAGTGTAAAATAATTTCTTTTGCATTAATAAAATTGCCTCGAGTGGTTGCGTTGGTTAAGGCCATGGATTGTTTCCCTCTTAGAGGGTTTTAACCACATAAAAATATCAACATTGTGATCTTTGATTTGGTTGTGTGAGTGGTTATTGAAAGTGTTTGTCTTGTATTGAATACCCTATTTACCTAAACAATTTCCAGGAATCATAATGTCATGCATCATATTGAGATTGTTTTTATTTAAGCACATTTGCAATACATCGTGACAAAATTGCCTCAATGAAAAGTAATAATAAATCTTCTTGACTATTTTTCTTCATTACACAGCTAATATTTAGTTTCATGTTGGAAGTTAACTTCCTAAGGACGTTGTCACGTTTCAAAACAAAGATCTCAAATTCTTTGACGGGTATCAAAAATTGAAGTTTGATTATGATCTCATGCTTCAACATTTTACGAGAAAACACAAGGCCATCCAAACTGTGTAATGACAAAATCAATGACTTACACAAGTGAATAAAAAATATTAAGAGTCATTTGGAGTATTGCATTAATAAATAGAAATTTTATCTTTCTTATATTTGTGAAAATATAATAAACGAGTTAAAAGTTGAGCATCTAATATTAATACAAAAGAAAACACCTAGGGGAGTGTCCATAATCTCATAAACAAAATTGAAGATAAGGAAGACTTACTTCAATCTCTGGAAGAGGGATATTCAATGCTTTTCACAAGGACTTAATTCTTTTTTTAATTCATCTCCTTTTATATTAGGCACTACATATCAACATTCTTCTCCTCTAGACATCACTGATTCTAAATTAGAGGAAAGGAAGAATTATCAACATCTTGCAAAAATATACTCAACCCTCTAATGCGCCCTCTCATGCAGTGGCATATTAAAGGTGTATGTTCCAAATTACTTGTGAGATAAGTTACATAAGTAGGGGATGTGAAAAGCATGGGAAGGCACTATCACTCACAGTAGCATGAGATGAGACTAGTAAGAGCAAGCCTTGGATATTCTGAGAGCATTTTGAGGTTCAAGTCACCATGATAATTTTACCAATTTTAATTTGCATTAACTATACTCTACCACATCTAAGTCTTCTACTTCTTTTGATTTGTAAGAACTAGAATATGCCCTCTAAATTTTCTACGCATGATTCAAAAGACTACAGCAACTGAATTTTCTACAACCATGAATCCACTAGAACCAAATTCTACAATATTGGTATCTTAATCATAGAGAGATGATGCATCATAGCTCTCCATTCATGTATTGGCATTACTATTTCCACACATATTTGTAGGATAGCAACTCCTTTTACAAATCAATAGTAAAAGAAGCACAAATGGCATAATTTTGTGATAGTATCCACTACTAAGATTTTGAATGGATTGAAATATGGTCATGGAAACAATTAGGCTCTCAATTTAAGACATCATATTGTCTAGTTTCCTCAACTATATAATCATTAATTTTTTATCCACGTGAATATTTTTGCTAATTGCTTAATCATAGCAAATCTCTTCTTGACCATGTTCTTATGGAAATGATCTTTTGTTGCTTCCATTTTGCATGTGTTTGGAAAAGATGCATTGTTGATTGGAAAACCATCTCATCATATCTAATGTTTTGAGCACTTACTAAGCCTTTAACCCTCGTCCTAAAAGTGCATGGTCAAGCCCTTGCTTTGTTCACATGGAGAATTCTTGTTGACATTCAATACTCTTATCTTGATAACATTTGTGTTGAACCACTTTTAGCCTCAACATGCTCCTTTGCAATTGTCATTGTCTTTGCTTGGGAGTCATTATTACACAATGTTGTGTGATGAAACTCTTAGAGCCTCCTCATTTATACAAACTTTCATTTGCTACATTCATTTCAAATAGGTTCATATAAAGATATTAGGTTCTTTTTTTTAATCTACAACTCTCCAGGACTTTGCGTTGAAAGGTTGTTTACACCCTTTTATGGTCAAGATAATGTCATCATTGTATTACCTACCCAAATAACCATCAAAGGTTCTGTGGGTTGGGGGGATATAACAAGGGTTGTTGGGATATAATATTTACTTGGTCAACCATATAAATGATTATTTGTCAACCCCTTTAGTGGCTAACCTTTGGTCTCAAAAGTTGTCTTGTTTTGCCATTTTTCGTTCATGTCTGCAAGTCATATATGAGAGTTGTTAGTACTATAGTGAATAATGTTGTCATGATGACTTACCCTTTTAAAGGATATGTGGAATTATCAAATTATACTTATTAACTCTTAATTGGAATAATGTTGTCATGATGACTTACCCTTTTAAAGGATATGTGGAATTATCAAATTATACTTATTAACTCTTAATTGTCAACATATAGTTGCTCAATTGTTACTATGTTAACAACAACACTAGTTGTTAGGGGCTCCATATAATTTACCTTTAACACCTATATATAAAAGGTAGCTCAACTTTATTTTTACCATTTAATTCATATATTTTGATATTTCTACACGAGTGTTATTCATAGTGTATTTTCAAAGGTGCATTTGAATCCACTTATATCTCATATTCTTAAGTATTGGGTTCTATTCATCTTGTATAGGTTTAATAATAACAATGTTATCACCATTCTCTCACATCCTTCACTTTAGCCTTAGGCCATAGATTACTGAGATTTAGCTCATCTCCTTGAACACTGCCTAGTTAATGATGTGCGCTTTCCAATAAAATTATTGCTACCCCAAGCAAAAATTTTATGTTAATTAGTCATTCATCCATTTGCCACCCAGCCAAGTTCAAATCCAAAGAAACAAAATCCCTTAAATCAATGTGTTAGGTGAGTGTAGTAACTCATGTTAAAGAGGGCCACTAGAGGCCAACTCGAGGGCTCATGGTGGAATTCGAGTTCAGTGTATCAACTAAAAAGATTTAATTGGAGTCTTTCCTAAAAATGAGTAACCCTTCACATATGATATTTTTATGTATAATTGAAATAAGTCGGCCTATTATTACATTGTCACATAGTTTTAAAAACCAGGCTCAGACTTCGACTTGACCAACTATCAATTTTCTTACATCCATCAGTGTTTGCAATTCTCTGCAAGGATCTCTATCAATGAAATAACTTTCTCGACCTTTTGTAACCTCTCAAAAAAGGCTATAGGGTTCATTTGAGATTATCAAAGCATGATAAACCTGCTCAGGGAATTGTCCATTATTTCACGCCATCACTCTAATTATTATATAGAAAAAAAATGGTAAGAGTACCTAATTGTAGCTTTGGAAATTCACTGTAGAAAGAGATCTTTGTCAATGCAAAGACTTTTACAACCTTCAGCGACTAATCTTGCCCTATTACCTACAAGAAATCCAAATTAATAATATAGTTGTAAAACTTCAACTATCTATTTTTGGTAATCACCTAACACTTTTATATTCACCCAACAATGCCGTAACAAATTACAATCCATTCAGCTGATTCAAAACAGACTTTCAATTTGGACCTGTTTGATACCCGAGCCAAGTGGTAGGCCAAGTTGACTTGACTGCCTATCAACTTGGCCAATTTGAACGATTGAGCCGAACTGAGTTTTGAAACTATGCATCCTTGCAATTGTGCTAAGGAAATTCAAAACCATAGAGAGATTGTGGCTACGAGGATCAAGTGATCGAAGCCTAAGATGGACTAAAGATATGCATACGAGTTTGGACATTGCATTTCTATGCCTTCTAACACTGTCAAGCATATGCACAAATTCTTCATTTGATAGCCAAGGAAAAAATTCAATTTTGTGAGGCACAACACCAAGAGGATTGGTGCACCCTCTCAATACAATGAGACACAGTCAATCTATGTTGAGAGAGAATGAAAAAAAAAGATTCCCCAACAATATTACAGGTGTTTACGTTTTTCGTTACTCACATTTGTGCTCATATTTCGCCCACTTATTTATAAAGAACTTTTATGCATGTCCTCTTGGGGTGGAATGCTAACTTGCCATAAGTTTACATGTACAGTTCCTTTTTTTAAACCGAAACAATAATTTCTAGACAATCGTAACTTCAAAATATCAGTTGCCACTATCACACCAAGTACAACTATTTCATAAATGCCACAAATGGGCCAGTTACAACATGTCTCCAAAGACTTGAACCCACGCAATGGGAAACGAATTGGTCACCAAACCACTCAAAATAAAATCCTTTAAACTACATATACAGTTCCTTACCAACCGCTTTTGTTACAAACTGATTACATTATTTCCCACCATAAAAGCATATTTTGATTTCAACATTGATGGAAGCTTTGAAATCATAGTGTTAATAATCAATCTCCTCCTTTGACACTAAATTGTCCACTCCTATTTCACAAAAACGATTCACTTGCAAGTTTATTCTCAAGTCTCCAACACTGAACTGTGGATGCAGATATCTAACAGAGAACTTGAAAGTATTGTGAAATGTACTTGTCATATTGAAAAACAACATGAATTGCAAGAGACTAACAAAACCAAGAATTCTTGGCACGTATAAATATAATTTATTATTAAGTTATTCAATATCGTCGTATCATGTGCCGAGTATCTAGTATATAGGATATGTGGAAGAAGCTTGCATATCTATTCAGGAAAAAAGGATCATTTTCCTTGGTCAAAATTGTTAAAAAATTATATGGTATAAGACTCAGCATTGCTGAACAATGACTGCAACTTCAAATGCATATCACATCCTCGAATCCGAAGCAAAGTGCATAAATCATGGTATCTCGGTGAATGTGCATAACAATCCATAGGTTAAGAAAACAACCAGGAATGGAGAATAAGCCAAAGGGATAAGCCAAGGGATGATCCATATCCATGTTCATTACAATCAGTATAGCACCCATGATTCAACAAATGAGAAAGTCACTCTCAACAGCATCTTACATTTCCACGGTTTCATGAATCATGACAAATGAAACACAATTGAGAATCCTTGTCAATTACTACATACTCCAAACGCATTGGCCTCTCTTTCAAAATTGCATCGTTCCTTAAACAACGTGAGGCATTGACAGCATACATGTTTTAGGATGAAAGATGAAAATAAATATAGTTGTCAAATTTGAACAAAGAAATAACTAACATATAATAATGAACTTCAACGTCCCAGCCACCATAGTAGTTACTTGCAACAGATAAAACCACATTGAGCATCAAAACAGAAAAAAAAACCACATGCTTGAACTCATTAAAGACCTTCAATATGATTTGTATGTATCTGTCCTATAAATTAAGTTGGTAAACATCTATAAACGCTACCCTAAACTAGTCCAACCACAATAAAAATGGCCGTTATTATTCACTGCATTAAGCAAGCCAAGGCATGGAGTTTACCTAGTCTTACTGAACTTTTCCTAGATTACACAGGCTTATAAAAGCACAGTCCAAGCACATCACAAGATTTCTTGGGAAGTAAGGACATCCACCCTAAGGTTTCCCTGCAGAGTTGAGACATATGCTAATGCACAGTAACAAAAAAAAATGCAAACTTGAAATGAAGATGCCCATCTTCAACACATTTTAAATGCTGTAAATCATAAAAATAGATTTGTATGTACGAAGTTCCAGTGTCTTTGCTGAATTGAACAGTGATAATCTGGTTCACATGAAGCACTCGAGCATTTATATACTGCTAGTATACCAGAAACTATCCATCAGCATTCTGATTAGGTAGCAACATTTGTGTCTTCTTTGGCCAAAGAAATGTTACAAAGTATGGTCGGTGAAAAGAATCCAAGCAACAAGACCATGAAAAAAGGCGGGGATCAGTGGATATCTCATTCTGACAATAGCTGATTGACTGTGTTTGTCAAATGAAGAGTGGCCACTTTTGAGAGTAGCAGGTTACAGTGTACAGAAAGAATTTTAATAAAAACTTCTTCAAAAAAACAAAAACGAAACTGTTTATCCTCCACCCACAAGGAATCAGCCATCATGCTCTGAATTTGGTATCACTGAATGTTAGTTTGAGGGTGCAGTAGTGCTCTCTTACAAACAGTATGGGGCCATGGCTTGGACTTAAATGATCAAATCAGACACACACACATTAACGACAGGATATCTGGCAGTGTATCAGCCAACATGATCTAAGTTTGTGCTATCAGGGGCAAGTGAATTTGAAGGTACAGTAATCCCACCACCTCTTATAGATGTCGTAGGGCCACGACTTGAGAATTTGCTGATTAAAGAATGGTCTAAGAACACAACAATGACAGTAATATCATCGTGAAAATGTCGTCTGACTCCACGATCAATCTTCTTGAGATCTGAATAGCGCATCTCCCGTTTCTTTGCTGCTTCTTGGAGAGCAGCTTTAACAAGCCTCCTTGCACTTCCCTGCCAGCATAAAAACTTGAAATTTAGCATGGTAATCAATCACATTCATCATGAGAAGTTACATAGTTTTGAACTGCAGCTCCACAGAATTGTCCAAATTGTGAAATAACTCATAATATACGGGAGATGAAAGAAACAAAATCTACTTGTCACTACTTTTAACAGACTTTGAGAAATAAAAATTGTAAGAAATCAACAAAAAGTGTAGTGATGTCAATATGTGAGACCCCATAGGTTTTGATCCCTCAAACCCAGCTGACTCGGATATGATGATCACCTGAATGACAGTGCCCCAGCAATAAACAATTAGTGGAATTCCAAGAGTTGATCATGCCCCTAATTTCCCCCTCTATTAAAATCTTGGGAAAAATCGAAAAAGCAGGACAGAAAATAGAATTCTGCAAAGAAACAGATGCCCCAGGTTCACCGCAGGTTGCATTAGGGCATTTTTATAGTGCACTTGTCTAGCTTAATGCAAGTGCATTGATGTAACAACACAACAAGATGGAAAACACCACCCTGCTGCCCCACTGATCAAACTTTATCCACAGGTTCTCTGATTGGCAAGTGAAGAACTCAAATATCACAAGAATCGCAAGAGTTCTTCTACTGGAACCAAGATAACTCACTGTCTTGTTTTTAACTAGTATGAGGACACCATGAATGCAAAGAAAGAACTGTGCAGTTCAGTCATCACAGATAAGAGCTATTCTGCTAGGAAGAATAAATCACCTCATCAAACCAAAAGAAAAATATGAAACGAATTTGAACAAAACAGGTGAGACAGTTGCAGGAGCTTCAAAATTGCAAGCTTGTCTTTGAATTTCTGACTATAAGCACTCAAATTCAATCAAAAAAGGTAAGACCAGTTGCTAGAAGAATTCAATTGGAATGAAGATTTCAACCAGAGTACTTTGAAGCAGACGAGAATACATGACCAATCATCGCAAATGTAGATTCAGCATTCAATATCAGAAATTAGAAATAATGAATTGCATATTTTATATTGTGAAAACAAATAGGGAGGTAAATTGGTGTTTTCTTCAAACTTCCACCATCTTTCTTGAGAATTATTGTGGCTGGCAACCTACAAGGTCACACTTCACTCTCAACAAAAATGCCGTTGAAATGGATTCAAAACAAAGCATATAGATATATAGATATATATATATATAAGCATTCACTAAGACAATTATATGGTAACAAGATAGAGTTGTAGCACTCCAATTTTAGTAACAAGATTGAGTTAAAGCAGACATAAAATTAAATTTGTATTTCTAAGGTTGGAACATCCTGATTTTGTATAAGGGGAACTCGTGTGTGCTCATTTTGCTTAAATGTTGGCAAACAGCTTTAAACCTGTAACTTCCTGTACCAATAATTAAAAATAAGTAGCTGGATTGCTAGGTAGATTATGGAGCTTGGAAATAAGTTTGAGTAAAGCATGACTTGGTGTGATGAAAGCCAACTGGAAGATGAGAGGAAACAACCTTTATTATGAGAAATTCTCTTCTTTATCAGGCCACATTAAATTAAATGGAGAGACCATTTAAGCAAAGTCCATGTCTTGGTGCGGTTCCATCTAATTAGAGATATTCCCACCTTTATCACCTTTATCCATTTACCATATGCCTCCCACGTATTTCGTAGTATATGTCCTCCCCTAATAGAATGGAAAGCTTATTCCTGCTTCCCTTGAGAGCTTTCGAAGCAGGAATGTCATTAAAAAACCTTGATTATCAACCCATGATTACGAGTTTCCTGCTGAAGTAATTCACAGAGAATTGCTAGTCTTGATATGGTAGCAGCCAAAAAAATGTTTGCCCTATCATTTTAGCTACTACCTTGATCTGGTAGTAGCCAGCAAGGAAACCATGATCTGGTTCTGCCCACTTGCCACAATGTACTCATATACTAGAGGCAACTCAAAGAAAATAGATTCTCTCCTTTATTTGTCAACAGCCAGCAAGGTATTTTATTTATTTTAGAATGGGAATTTGATAATAATGGCCTCTAACTTGCTCAGTGCTAATGCTATTCAATCACTTGAACAGGAACTGAAAGAATTGATTATAGACATTGTGACCCCATGTTCATTTCCTTTCCCTGACCTCTCTCTCGCTATGATTGTCTATGGTTGGATGGCAAGCAAACACTTTGATACTTGTGTTAAGGATCCATATTCACATGTACAAGGTCTGGAGTTCTCCAGGTAATCAGTGAACAGTATTTAAGTGCTTGGCAAGAGTCCTGGTGGTTTAGTAATTTTGTGTTGTGTTTATATGTTTTTGTAAAAGTCTCCATTTAATGGCTTTTCCCTGTAATGCATGGTTGAATGCCATTGGTTTATCTATGTGAGTTGCATAATGCAGAGTAAAATCATATTATTCAAATCCCCATCTGAAGTATTTTCTCTGTAATGCATATTTGAATACCATTGGTTTAACCATGTGAGTTGCATAATGTAGTATAAAAGCATATTATTCATCACAAGAGTTTATATTGCCATTGTTAGCCACTGATTAAGAGCTTCATAATTTCTTGGAGTAGCATGTAAACACAATGCCACCCAGTTATGTGTCAGGGTTCCTGCAAAAGTCATCAATATTAATTAGAAAACTGCAACAAGAATATCAAAAGCAACATAACCACACGCCAACATTGACTAGAAGAAAAATCCTACTTCCAGATAGGGTGTGATGAAACTATGGACACGTGTTGGTGGAAAAGGAAACTATCAATGAGTTTGGTTGATACCATAGGTACACAGACAAATGTGTACTAATAGGATTTTGGATATCCATTTATGATAGATTCAGCAAAGGATGGACTGCAGCTTTACAAATAAGATTCTCCGGAAGGGAATGAAGCTCAGAAAATAAAGGTAAAATTAGGCCTTGGTCTACAACTTGATTAAAATAACATGTTAAAGCCCTCTGGGTTGTGGTCTAATAGAAAGTTGAAAGCTTTTACCGTGCAATTCTCAAATGGGTGCACTATGAGAAGCCAGGTGCAGATCCTAGGTGAGATAAGAAAGGTATCTTGATATGAAGATATGTAAGATGAGAACCATTCCTCCAGAGTAAAAACAAATAACATGTTGCATCAACGAATTTGATGAACATACAAGCCTTAGCTTTAACAATGTATAAAGAGTATCTCTGAGGAGTGATTCAAAAACAAAGTTTACTTCTTTACAAGTAAAGAATGGCCATTTCTTCCAGTTACAGAAATAACGAAGATGTACATTGTATTCTCATCTATGATTCAAACTAATGATCTACTGAAGTTCATGAGACATATGTTAGTCCAGGGTCTTCTCCCTTTGCTTCTATGGATTGACTAACTCCTGCTTAAGCTGACTGTCCTGATTAGCTCTGCTATGTAGTCTGGAAGAGTATTGCAGACTTGTTTTTTTTCAAGGAAATGTATTTTTCTTAATTCTATAAAATATAGTATAAAACAAGATGTAAATCAGGAAATAGCACCAGAAGGCGAAAAAATCTAGATCTTAGCTGCATGGGTTTCTCTGATTTGAGAAAACTCTAGTTCTCCATAGAAAATTGAAACTAAGCACTGAAAATTTTTGCACACCTATAGCTCAGCAATACCAAACTTGTACTACTTGAAATAGAAACCAATATAAAAAAATTCCACATTGTCAGAAATGTTCCATAATTCTGGACATTGTTGTATCATGCTAAAATGATACCTTTAGAACAGGGACTTCCAAAATAAATGCTACTATACCGGCTCTTTAACTGGCCATTAGTTTATCACACAACAGCAAGATAGGTAATTATCCTGTGATTGGTAAAAGCAGAGAATTTTATTACATTTTTTACAGGAAGATAGAAATGTTGTCATTTGGAAAACTTAGATTCAATATCATTTGCATTTACTTCACCATAGGTGCGGATTGGTTCTCTGCAATACCATCAATGGGGGACTGCATTTGCATTGCTTGATGCCAACCTGAGCATTACATTTCAGTGGCCACACTAAAAAACCAAGTGATTGGTAGACTAGGATCAAAATCAATTAATTTATTAGTAAAGTTACCATATATACCCTATAAGTTAACTCCACAAGTAATTGTTAGGATATTTAGACACTTAGGAATTAGGTAAGTTCAAGTTGGTCTAACGAGTCTTTAGGTGAAGTATGTTTCTTTAATGTGTTTCTGTAACTAACTAATCCAAGGGTCGTGATTGTGTTCTAGGCATAAATTGATCTGACAGTTCATTCTTCTCCTCAATAATAATGGCACTTGATCCATGGCGTAGCACCTGATTGGTCCAGATATCTATTTTAAGAGCACGGAGGGTCATTTCCTGATAATCATTTGTCAGAAATGTTCATGTATCTATTTCATTTTTGAATTAATATATCACCTCAAGTCACTGTGTTGGCTGGGACCTTGGACTGTCTCCCTTTTTGAGGGTGGATTATGTTTCTTCTTTTTCAGCTGTAAGACTTGCAAGCTGGAAAAAAATCATGAATGCACTTCCTGAATATAAGCAGAGGTTTTGGCCATACTATATCATTCTTCAGCCAGTTCTGTCCTTTCTAATGATAACAGAAATAAGTAGATTAATATTGTATTAAGGATTCAGTTCATCCATAAATATACCAGTAAATAATGAGTACTTAAATATGTTCCATACTGTTTCCAAAATAAAACCCTGAAAACATCTTCCACAAGCAATGAGATATGGCTTTCAGTATTATTTTCCTTTAATGTACTCTCAAAAATATCGTCATTCAAGTGCTTCTTACCACTGGTGCTTTTACGTTTCCTTGAATGAACTCAAGGAATCATCTTTGCTAATTCAATGAGTTCAACTATCTGTCACGTGTTCTTCACTATTTTAGAATTTCAAGCTTCGTACTCCTCAAGTTCCTTGCTTCTTTCAAAACTTTGAGTAATACACTATGGTTTCCTGTGCTGCTAAGAAAAAGGCTTGAACATTATTCAAGCCTTTTAAATATCTTGTCATTCAAGTGGTTCTTACCACTGATGCTTTCACATTTTCCTTGACTGAACTCTTGAAATCATATTTGCTAATGAAATCATATCTGTCACTTGTTCTTCACTATTTTTGGAATTTCAAGTTTCATATACCTCAAGTTCCTTAGTTCTTTGAGACCCACAGTCCTCTACTGTTCAAAGATCTGGAGACTGGGGACAAAGTTTACTTCAGACCAAATGGACCCGGACTGAGAGAGTCCAGAGCCACCTTCTCAGGCACATCATCTGGTGCAAAAATGTTGTTCCTGCCTATCCTTTCGACCTTGATGTCAGCTTTCATCTACTCTCAATCCTTCGTAGAGTTCAAAACCTTGGGGACTCTGCATCTAGGAGGGATTGGTACCCCTATCAAGCGCTTTGTTCTTCCAAGGTCATCACCTCAGCCTAGCCATGCCCATGGTTGGTTCTCAAAAGCCCCTTGGATCCTAAGGTCTATGGCCATCTCTCCAGACCGTCTGCCCCCTTTCAAGCACTCTCTAAATGCCCCAGGACACCTGCCATCAAAATATCAGACTATCAGAGTCAACATTTACTGAAACTACATCAATGCCACCTGGATTGCACCTCATGAGGGTCTCAAATGAAGATGGCTTTCTATCAAAGGCACTTTTTGGAGTTGAGGTGCAGCCTTATCGTCTGACCACCATCCATGTGCAAACACTCATGCATGCCCTCAAAATCCACTAGGTTAGTTATGGCTAATTTTCACCAACTCAACTAGAGGCTGTCACCACCTCACGCAACCAAAAAGAATCTGGAGCCTTTTGTTAACAATGATGAACTGATAACTCCTTGGAGAATCTAGGCGAGGCCCGGGATCAAACCTACTAGCTGCCACTATAACAACAAGAGTATATCCAACAGCCTGCAAAACACATATACCAATAACTTATGACTTAGAAAGAGCCAAAACATCCCAGACGCCACAAAGGAGCTCTATCCCAAGGGTTGCCCACTCTTAGAGCCGTATCACAATGGGCCAACATGTCCTTCACAGGAATTGAAACATGGGGGAGGGGATAACAAGCCACTATCCCAACCACTCGATCTAAACCAACAGGACAAATAAGATCTGGAGCTTTGCCATTTACTGGAGCTAGAGCAGAGGTGCATTTCAATTTCTAGTGCCCCTTATACTATGAGATCATAGGTAGATATCACTACCTATTTCAACACTCAAGGGGCTCCATCTACAACCTTTTTTCGCTATCCTGGCTAGACATCTTCGTAGGACAATTGTTTAGACACATATATCTATCATTACAGGACCCACCTCAATGAAAGGCTCTTAGGAGGATCATTTCATATTTCCTAATTTCCCTAATTTATTGGAAAAACAACCAACCAACAAAGATCCAATATAACCTTTGAGCTCATATCGAAGAGGCCTCATGTCTCCTCAAACACATTGGACTAGGCTGTTGAAAGTACAGACCTTGCTTCTCAAGCACATCATCAAATGTAAGTAGATGGTTCCGCAACCCATCATCCCAACAGAGTTCAACGTCCACCCTTTCCACCTTGAGGTCATTTTTGTTTGGTTTCATTCTTTAATAGAGTCCAATCTCTCAAAGACTACCACTGGGAGAGATGGGTATTGCACTTTGCTGCTCAAAAGCTCTCGCTTCAGATCCTCCCTCAGGCAGAGCACGAGGTTGGTTCTTAGAGGCATCTCAACTTCTTTAATTCTCCCCAAAGTGCCTTCCCACATTTGGATTCTCCCTTGATGCAGCCAAGACATATCTTGTTGACTAGACAGGTGTTGAATAATAAGGTTATCAGGGAGAATATCTATAGATTGTACATTCAGGTCACATAGACCTCACCTCCAACAAGCATGGGCTTGAAGATGTCCTACCTAGAGCACTTTTTTGGAATTGTGGGATGGCATCATTATTCGGGCCCCTTATACGTGCAGGCATTGAATCCACCCTCTCATGATCCCTTTGGATAGAGACAGATCGCCATATACCACAATCTAATAGGGTCTACAAAGTGTGTCACCTTCAAGAGACAAATACGAAGACCAAAGATGCTTAGCCCTCTTCATGAGGGAGATCTACCACAAATTTCAAATCTTGCACACCATGCCATACCCTAGGATGACCAAATTGATCACCTCATACTTCCCTGTTGATCTTTTAGATCAGAGCATCAAACAGTAGGCCTTGACATCTTGGCCTCATCATTTGATCTCTCTCTCACTCTCTCTTCACAAGTTCTTGAGTTATCCAAACTCAATAAGTGTTTTCTATCACCATACCTTTATCACAGTTTTATACATTTGTTATGATGTTAGACTTATGTAGGTTTCTTTCTTTATATTATTTTTGGCATTTCTAGGAGTAGCGCTTGCACTTCAACTAACCTTTTCAAGATTGAGAGATTGCCATTCCAAATTTCCAACTCACAAGACACACACCACCATACCAACAAACAAACCAGTTCTAGACTGTTCTACAGTTAGGCTCACAACTCCTAGTGTACTTCTCCCCAAATCTAGTGGAGTAGCCAAGTTTCTATTAGGAGATTCTTCCCCTTCGCCTCGGGATGTAGGAGAGTTGGGCATTCTTGTGTTACCATCAGGCCTCAATGCCATTCACTCCCTGATGGATATCATCTGCCAATGTATATAAGCCCTTTCACATTGCTTGACAACTCCAACAACGAATCCACATCTTTATCCCCACCTCACACTCATCCTCAGCCATTGGGTCAAGCAGGCCTCAGCATCCTCCCTCTCTTTAGTTCAGTACCAATATTTTCAGTTTCTAGCATTTTTATTGTACCAATATTTTCAGTTTCTAGCATTTTTATTGTACCAACATTTTTTTTCTGATACTCTCTTTTAGCTAGACATTTAATAACTGGTTTCTAGCTTATTCTTAGATCTTAATATCTTTCTTCTATTAGAATTCTTTTAGGAGATGCTTTGGCACTCCCACTTTGTATCAGCACTTGATGTACTATCTTAGTCCCATTAACCTAATTTTGTGGTCAATTGCTTGATATTAATAAAATTATCCCATTGCATCTTTTAGAACTCTGAGAAATCCCTATGGTTCCCTGCACCTAAGAAAAAGGTATTAACATTATTCCATAATGCTTCACTTCTGCAATTTGGGAAGGCTCAATATGGTTATTTGCTAGAGCTGGAAGAATGCAACCTACCTTGTGCGGCACTTACACCAGCAGTATTTATCAGTACAAACCTGAAGGATGTTTCATTATGAACAAGAAAATTCTTGAATTCAAAGATGAAATATACCCAAAAAAATCCTTTGTCAATTTGATCATGTTCTCCCTCCATGTACTTTAACCTCTTTAAATAGTTTGAAATATTGAATCTATCCTCCAAAATTCCATTTTATTAACTGTGATTGTTAGTCTTTAGTATGAGGACTGGCCAATAAATGGTCTTTCTGTACTGCCATTCCACTATTACAGTGATATCTCAATAGATTGTTCCTCATAAGAACCTTTGCTCAAGATATATGAATGCAAAAGAACTACTCACAGACACAGCAAATAATGCATGATCAAAGTTCATATTCAAAGATAATAGGACATAGCCTTCTTACCATTCAGCTTTTATCTGAAGTTAAAGTTCCATTCATGCAGTTAAGTACTTCCCTTTTCTTTACCTTACATGCCAAGGACTGTATCTATCGACTGATGTGCCCTATAATATCTGAGAAAACGATTGACGGAGACTGATACATGACTTCCAATTTAAGAATTTACCCAACTCTTACTTTAACCTTGCTCAATCATCAGACCCTTCTTCCAGGTTAAACATTAACTTTGGTCTCATCCAAACTCTTCACAGATTAGGATACATCCACTAAATGCTACTGTTTATATAAAACCTGGTAGAAGGAATTCCAATCTCCCCAAAATTCATTCGAACTTCCAAGGTCCTTAATTCAAGTTAGAAATCTCCAGAGTGACATTGGCATTGCTCATTGCCTAGGAAATCTACATTTTTTTATCGTTATCATTTGGTTCAAAGCTCTAATCCCTGCAAATCTGTTACATTTCCTTCCATTCTCTCATATATGACTTTTCTGGGATCAAACTGTAATGTCCTCTTCAAATTGATTAGCCAAGGAAGAACGTAATAGCCTATTTAACACCATAGGCTATAGTCATTAAAAAGGGGGAAATTATTATTTAATGTTACTTAGGTAATATTAGATAATAAAAGTTAATTTTGGGGCAAATGGAGGGAAACTTGCAAATCAATCAAATTTAAATTTAGGAGGAAAAAGCCCCAAAGAGAATCTATACAAGGAAGGGAAAAGAGTCATTATGATCATGATGGATTGTTACTCTTCTTGATTTTGGGCTGAGGCTCTTGGAGGGTGTTAAGACCCCTTTTCTGATTGGTTTCTGTGGTGAAAGATTACACCCTAGCCAATCTCTCTACTTTTCTTGCTACAGGGTCGAGTTTTGGCTGCAGTTTTCATTTTGAGGCAGCAAGGGCTGAAGTTCATTTTTCTGAGGCAGCGAGGGCTGAAGTTTATTTTTCTGAGGCAGCAAGGGCTGGAGATGATCTTTTGGGGGCATCGAATCTACTTTTCTGATGCAGTGTGCGGCTGGGAATTATCTTTCTGAAGCAACGGACTGGGCTGTCAAGGCAGTGAGGTCTGGATCCCCTCTTTCTGAGGCAGTGCGTGCTGGGTTCTGCTCTCCTGAAGCAGTGATGGCTGAATTCTCCCTTCTGAGGCAGTGTAAGGTTGATTTTTAAGGCATTGAAAGCTAGAAAGCGGGCAGCGAAGTAGAGGACTGAGTCAGTGAGTATTTTGTCATGTATTAAAGTATGGAATTTATATTTAATCAAGAGCACCAATCCCTCTATGTACCTTGATCTTAGTGACATCGGTTGTTGAACTTCTCTATCGTGACCCTACTAAAAATGTACCCATCACTCAAACAAAATCTTGACTTGACATGCTATGTTTTTTCTATCTTATGTTGCTTAGAGGGTGATATTAATGACAAAGATCCCTATACAGATTCAGAGGTAATGACAAAGATACCTCTAGATATTAATGCTTAGAGGGTGATATTAATGACAAAGATTCTGATTTTCCAACGAGACTCAAAAATTAGATATTTCTCGTGGCGGCAAGAGGCCCAAGCATTAGCAATAGATAATAGATTTACTTGTTGTTTCTAGTTTCTAGTAGTTTTTATAACTGTTGACTCTTTCATATTTATTATGATATTTTTTCTAAACAATATATGACAATTTAAGTTTGACGCTTGAAGTTGGCAGTTATAACTCATTGGTAATGAATTATGAATATGATGTTACGTGAAAGTTGAAAGTTGTTTCATTTCATTTCATTTTATAACATTTCATTTCATGTTAGAATTTTTATATAATTTTGGTGGTCAGTGATGATAAATGTTATGTATTGAATTTTCAAAGCTTGAAACTTTAAGATTGATGAATCATGAGACTCAATATGTTCTATGTTCATAACTTGTGGCTGTGGTTGATGAAGATTATAACTTCTAGATGATTGACGTTATATGGTTCAATCTATGTTTTTATGCTTTTTATATCTAATTCATCATTCTACATGTTTTTGTTGACATATAGCATGAAAATATATAAAAATATATACTATATTAAAATTCACTCCTAAACCGGGAGCTTTTGAAAATGTTGCACCCCACTCCCCCTCCCCACTTTGGCTCCCGCTCCCAAGTAACCTTGCTCCTTCTAGTACGAGGCAATTTATACAGTTAAATAGTTTTTTGTGTGAATACCATCTCACAACTAAAGCATTAGCTCAATGTTCTGAGTCCAATACTCATAGAGATAGTTTTCACAGATTTTTGTTGAGGGATTTTACAGAGGTCACATGAACGACCGAGACTCATGAAAAAGGTGGAAAAAATAATCAAAAGTAACATGGCCAAATGCTTGTGTATAATGTAACTAGAGCTTTCAATTCTTTTGGTGACACTTGACGATTTGGGGTCCAATTGCGCATCATTTCTTTTAGGGAGTTCAGAATTTCAAGTACTTCACAGTAGAACAGTCAGTTTGTGCAAAATTTCCATTTGAGGTTTGAAAATCACTGTCAAAGTGGCAGTATCAGGAACAGAAGGATTGGACTAGTAACATCAGTTTCTGCAGAATGTTATCATGGAGAATCTTGAACCTACAGAGAGTTCAATGATTTATGTCCCTAATAATAAATTAAAGAGTGAGGATAGTGAAGAATGGCAATGTGAAGCAAGATTTTCCCTTGCAATATAAGACTCTTGGAATACTGTTATAGAAAGATCAAATTATATGTGATAGAGCCTATAAGACAAAAGGCTATAGCAATGGCTACAATAGGTCGGACTGTGGGTGAAAAATCTCTCTTATCTTCATGGCTTTAATTACCAAAGAAAGAAAGGGAGAGGCTATTGTATGACAACAGTGAAAAATTGAAGGAACATGTGCAAAACATCAGTGTATTAATCAAAAATTCATCAAAATAATTAGAGATTTGAAAAGACCAATAATTCCTTAACAGATGAGAATACAAAGATGATGGTAGACTGTCATGTGATAATACATAAGAATGAAGAAATGATGCAATAAGTTGAGGATTTGAGAAAGACTTGGCAGAGAAAGATAGCGAAATAGCTCAATTGTAGGTTTCTCAAGCAATAAACAAATTATAGTGGTGACAGATGAGAACATCAATAAAGCTAGCAGAATGTCATGGTTTGATAATCCCCTGTTTTACGCGGAACATGACTTAATTAGCAAATAAATGAAACCTGTCCTGTGATACAAAGAAAATGACAGATTTTGTGATTTACAATGTTCAAACCATGACATCCGATAGCATGGTTTAGACTTGTGATGCCCAATCGATGATATATGAAGATGTGATGACTGATGAACAAATGATGACAGAAAACCGTGTTTGATCAATTTCACGTGCAAGATGATGACTTTGATTGCTTTGAAAAGGACACTAAAGGTGTTAGTCCAAGTTGTTGCATAAGATGGGCTATAATGTAGACGTTTTGGAAAGCATAAACTAGGCATTTGAATCCCACCGATAATGTTTTTGTGAGATCATGTGGTGAAGGCCTTGGATTTTGTGGCACAGAGGAGGAGAGTGAATCATCAAGGATGAAATAAGAGAGAAGTCACAATGCTGAACAAAGAAATAATAATGTCAAACAACGAGGTCATAACAAAGCTGAATATTCCAGAACAAGTAAAGAGCAGGATTATCAACAATCATGTGAACACTATAGAAGGAATGGACATATTTCAAGTAGATGTTGGAACTTGGAATTTGCACACATGTGAATGTTGTGTTTGAAAATTCATTGCTTGAAGCTATATTGGAAATTGAAAAATGATGACATTTTGATCAAGGAAACACTAATCATGTTGGTACGAGACCGTTTTGAATTGATCTTCATTGGATGGATCATTATTCATAAAGCATGGAAATTGGTTACTTCACTTTTGGAGAGTGAATGTTTGAGATTTGTGAATTTTGTGGCATGAGAGCATGTGCGCACCTTTGAGAGATCCCATCCAAAAGATGTTTGCCTATGTTATTGATGTTTTTGTTGTGGAATCCATGATCAAGATTCAATAGTTCAATACTGAAAAATACCAAAAGGTGCACCTGTACATGAATTGGGAGCAATTATGACAGTTAATGATGTGATGATTCCCCATCAGTGACCCCAGTTTTTTATGATAACAATTCCTTCAGTATCATGGACAACTATTTTTGAGTCCATAAATGGACTCTAACTTTGATTGATGCACAAGCATATGTTGTCAGTAAGTGGACTACCTTGGAGTATATCAATGAGTCTCGGTACTCACCCACCCTTTCTTATGAGTCTTAGAAAAGGACACATTCATTTTTCTACCTTCTTGATGAGACATGAGGATTCCATTGGACATTCCCAAGAGGATGATTTTTCGTTGGGAACATTTTTTCTTTTTCTAACAAGTCCAAGAAAAACTTTAGGTTTTGCATGGAGATTTACGAGATAATGAATATGATGAGATTAGCATTAAGGGAGGAGTGCTTAAAGCATAATGTGAATTCCCCTATATGTGAGTTTTTGAGTTTTGTTTTCTTTGAATGATCAAATGGTAAAATGGATATTCATGTAGGGATTATTCTTCATCAAATGGTTGATGGGTTAGTTGAGAGTGATTGCCTATTCAAGGGAAGCAATTAATTTTTCTTGTGTCTCCAATAAACTTTATGGGGGTATGATCACAACGTTCTTTGGATCATTTGTCAGTCCCCCTTTATTTATATTTTTATAAAATGCTGAAGCCATATTTCACAATTTGAAGATGAAACCAAAAATGTTTCAGCACATTTACATCATGTTTTGCATGTGGACATGCATTTTGCGCCCCACAAAGTGCAATTTGGGCCATTTGGGTCCCCTTACGACCCTTAAACACAAGATACACCTCTTGTTGCTTTTAGGTGCTGCAAGCACTACTTCCATTCCACAATCTACCGCTGAACATGGATGAGTCTTGTTCTGCTTTATCTGATTGAGGTGATGATGACTTTGATGAATATAAGAGTTAAATGTAGGTCATTTTGTATTTTGGCATATACAACCCCTATGACATTGATGATCGATTTTGCACAACGTAATGATCAAAGTAATGAGACTCGAACTCACCAATAACTCAGCTAGCCTTAATCTCAGCAAAATTACGAGACTGCAAATCGGGTCAAGACTTCAAAAATTGGCAAATAGGAAAGACTCAAAATACAATAAATTTTGGGCAAAAAAACAATATTGACATTTCCAATCCATAAAATCTATAAAATAGTATCCATCAATACATCTCATCAAATATTAAATGAAATTTGACATTTCACTGTTGTCTCAAAAACTATGTTTGGCAAGTTTGAGGCAGAGTTTGATAAGTTTTACAATTTTTTACATGTTTGGCAAGTTTCATTTAAGTCTTGGACGAGTATTTGTCCTGGTACAGACTTGCCAAAAGCAATGTTGCGAACATCGGCATCGGGATAAAATCGGCAAGGGTCCGGAAAACCAAACAATCATGAAAATCAGGAAAATATCGGTAAAAATCGGCAAACATCGCCAAAATCAAGATACCATCAAAATATCCATAAAAATCGGTAAACATCAGCTATGCCAAAAAATTGTGATTTCGAGATAGAAACAGGAGGTTATCGAGATGTTCCCAACACTGGTCAAAAGTTAACTTGGGAAGAATCACAAGTCTTGGTTTCAGGTGAGTCTCACAACTACACTACAAATTACAATATCATTTGTGGGAGTTAATATAGACAAGTGTCATCAGAACTAGACTAGTCATCGAACCAGTTGACCACAACAATGTGAACTGGACTAGAACCAGGAAAAAATTGGACCAAAATACCGATCAACCAAAAAATACATAAAATATTCAAATTTTGAAAAAAAAACCATACATATTCACGTGCATCCATATGAATCCAAACCATTTATGCACGATAGGCAAAGTTTCTCATTTATATAACCAAAATAGCACCAAGTGCAATACATCTTTGAACCAAAATACATCACCAAAGAGGCCCTAAACGGCTTCTAGAGTCCAAAAATAAGCATAGTACTAATGAGTATAGTGACATATTCTAGACTCTAGACTCTAAAATCTAACCATATAGTATTGGTGTCTCGACATGGTTGTATTGATTGTTAAAATCCTCTACTGTAACCCTAGTGAAAATATGCCCTTCACTTTCGCCATGGAGACACTACGGTCATGACAGAGGAGTTCAACAATCAATGCAACCAACATCAAGGTACATAAAGGGCTCAGTGCTTCTGATTAAATGCCAATTCCATACCCTCAAACATGATAGAAGCTAGTAGAAATGTTGCAATCCTACCAATCTTGAAATCCTGGAAATTGTTGAGTCTGCTGAATTTTGATTGGGATCTAAATCTCTATTTTCACTATATGAATTCCAATAAGGTTGGAGCCACTCAAACATCCTCTAACAATTAATCATAATGTTAAAAATTCAAGGAAAAAGAGAGAAAAGAAAGATAAGGAGAATATCAACTTCAAGAATTTAATATTACCATTAATTACTAAGATTAGGTTTTGTAGGGCCGTAGGGGTTAGATATTTTGTTTTCTTTGTAAGTATTAAAAAAACAAAAATAAAATAAAATAAAACTTAAATAAACATTGGCGGTCTCTAGCCAAACATACAATATGACACTGTGTAGAACCAATCAGTTCTAGGGGGAACCAGCCGGTTCAATGCTTTAAGGCCGGTTCCATATCAAACCAACCTTAATCCATCTGAAACACCAAACCACACTAGCATGGCACCAAAACTGGTTGAACCAACTAGTTCTATTGATTCCACTCCAGTTCCAATAACAGGGAATTTAGACATAAGTTTTATAGTATTATACCAAGTTGTCATTTGTGTCTATCATTCTATGTTTTTTGGATTTTTTTAAATACCATGTTTTCTCACTTCCTAAAATTTGAGGGTTCCACATAAACTAGCCATACCAGTATTAAAAACTCATACCCATTTCCAAGTCTCATGCAACTCAAGCATCATGGGTTCTGTGCGTGTGTCCCTTTATATTTTGAACTATCAATCAACAAAGTGTGACATGTATGATTTATATATTCTTTTATAAGTGCTTTATGCACCCACATCTTATCTACTGTATAGCATTTCTGTTTGTTTTAATTTTGTGTTTCATCTCAAATCCTGATAACAAGTCCCAACTAGGTTATATGCATTCTTTCTTTAGTATTTAGCAATCAGTTTGAGCATTTTCACCTAATAACAATCAATTAGACCTTTGGCTTTATCTTCTAAACATCTCAAATTCAGAGAGAAATTTTGTAGAAACAGAACTACTGATAAAACTTTAAGGAAATATGACAATACCAGAGCACTGAATTCAAACTAGAACATTGAATCCAAATTAAAACATGATAAAATACTCCTACTTTATTTTCTTTCCTGGTGTTCAATCCTACAGAAAAAACATTCTTTATAAATCCAATATGTTTACCCAAGGTTCGAATATAGGGGGAAAGTCTCTAGGACAGCTAGAGAGACCCCCAAAAATCCAAGGGCCAACATAGAGGAATGGGAATGGCAGTGTGAGAAATAAGTAGACAGCACGCTCCCTACCGCCCCAACCCCACTGGCAAAATCTGTTAGATGGATTATTTCAAGCACAGTATCAATGTGGCGGGCTCCAGCTAATAAAAAATCCTCCCATAAAAAGAAGGAAAAAAACTATTTTACTGTTTTTGGTTGAGTTTACCCCCACCCACTGTAGGGGAGGCATGGGCATCCCTGTGGGAATCAAGGTGCATGGGTATTCTGACAATCTCTATGACAAGGTGCCACCCCATGACATCCCCAGTGGATAGGGGGCACCTAAGGGATATCCCCAAGCCATCCCATACCAACGCTGCAGACACCCATGACTTCATCCCTGTTCCTAGGATGCAGGGAATGCACGGGACACATCCCCCCTGATCCAGGGATGCATGGGATGTCGAAGTCAAATCTTCTTGTTGAAGATAAACATACTGCTGGTTTGCATTTGAATTCACCCAATTATGCTATGCAATTTACATCTTACATATCCTAATAAAAATCAAAACAATGAAAGGGTAATAAATCTTACTGCATGTGGGTGACTATGAACAATATCAACTGCTTCCTGGTTGCTCAAGTGTTCCCAAAGACCATCTGATGCAAATATGATAAAGTGATCATGAGGCTGAAGGGTATAGACATTAATTGAGGGTTCAGCAGTCAAGATAGGCCCACGGAGAGGTTCAGAAAGACGGAACTTTTGATATAAAGGTTCTCGGTTGAACTCAGGCTTTTTCAAGTATGCATCTCCAATAGATCTTGAAACCTGCAAATATGAGAAAGACCATTACAAACACAAGATGATAGAAATTGAAAAATATAGTTCTACAGCTACTAAAGAGATAAATAGTTTTTATAAAACCTCTCAATGCATACTATGAAATAGAGGATCAAGAAAAAAATTCACTCTAGCTTAGGTCAAGATAACAATTTATTCTGTATGGCTAGAAGTTAAAACCTGCAGTGTCAAAAATATCCAAAACAATAACCACAAACCTCAAACTCCTAGAGAAAAGAAAGATTCCTCTGAGATGATATATGCTTCTTTTGTGGGAAAACTACTCCAAAACCAGTGAAACCATCCGAGATATGGATGCTTTTACAGAAGAAAAGCATACATGATCACTCAGCAGGAAAATTTAAGAATGCTAAAGTCAAATCTGTGTTTCCAGTGGAAGGGTGTAAAATTTCTGCCCCAAGATTGCTATCTCAGATTTTAACACAACAGAAATTTCACCTCTTAACTAGAGGTTTTCTGAATCTTAAGGCTGTGAATTTTCAACCTTAGGGCTGTCTGAAATTATCTTTAACAGCAGTACAAAAACAGGTCTACCAACTACAAAACAGCCCATTACATTCCTCAAAGAAGATGTTAAATCACTAAACAATTTTATGTTTTACTTATGTCAAATCATCAAGACTTATATGGCTGTAAATAACAACACATTAACATTAATGGTTGAAAATCAGATCTGGAAAAAGCACATGTTTTGGACAGCTGAAAACATCATTTATATATTCAAGATGAAATGCATGTACATAACATAGCCTTCTCTAAACGCTAGTACAAGTCCACTAGCTCTCTAAAACCCTAGCTAGGGAAAACCAAGGAGTTCCAATATGCAAGAATCACTCCAACGCCTACTCCATTGCAAGACATACTCTTCTCTGCATCTTCTCCAACAAAGTTACCTTAAGGTTTTCAAACCCTAGTGATGACACAAACAACAAAAAAGCGAGAGAGAAAGAGAGAGATCAAGTACAAGAGAAGACTGGGAGAGAGGAAGAGGATTAGTGCACACTCCTCTCTGGGACACATCTCATCACAAGAGTGAATGCAAGTGAGTAAATAAATAATGAAGAGGACTCTCTCCTTCCATTATTTATACGAGAGATAAGGGAGGCCAACAATACAATAAGGGCCTAAGCCCTTACAAGTAACCTACATTAGCCTAACACAAGTGAGATACACTCCAAAGTACATGCGTCATGCTCCAAGCTGAGGTCATACACAATAAGGGCTCTAAGATAATATAACTACGAAAGGTAAGTCCACATGCTTCCATCGCAAACCTCCACGAACTCCATCCATCCTCCTAAGTGAAGCTACCTCCCATAAAAACATTCTTGCAGCCCACACATACAACCCCAAGCCTCCAAACAAGAATCCAATCAACCCCATGCCATCTAGGGCTTGATGCCCTCCTCCAAGATGCACAACACTCCTCCCAAGTAAGGCACTCTCCAAGCAAGTGAATTCTCCATCTGGCCATCATAAAGAGTGTCCACTAAACTGTCAGGAAAGTCCAACATCTAAAAGAAATATAACAAGCCAATAAACATCTAAGGTTAAGCATCCACTGATCAAGCTATCTCAATTTTCAGCACCATCTTCCATGCACCAATTCATCTTAGACCATCCAGGGGCTGAACATACAGCATGCACCCCAAATCTCATGAAGCACCCAACAATGGTGTAAGACTTCCAAAGTAACCCTAAAAACTAACAAAGGGTTCCTGGCCCTAAGAAATGTGTAACTATGTCTTTCATCCTAAGGAAGACATCCCACATCCCAGATGCGGGATGCTGTCCCTGACAAAACTTAGGCAACAACCCCTGAAAACAATCCAAAATTGCGACTTGTGCAGCCTAATCCAACACTTATTATTCTCATTTTCAAGGTCCGATCTGCATCCTCCATGCCAAACAAACTAATTTAAGGTATCATTTGTAATTTACATCCCCTGTGATCTGCTACATGAATCTGTCCAGTAAGCTCTAATGAGAGTGTGACATGCATATTTTATGCCTTGATAGTTGATACAGAGGATTAATCTGTGTATATTCAGTATAATAGACAAAGAAAGGTCAGATTTGTGTTTTCTATTGCCTGGCAGCATCTTACATTACATCCGACCCATGTGTCTAGTGCCAAACTAAAATGTACAACCACTAACTTTACCCAAGATTCAGACTTCCCACAATTGGGAAGCGTTCCCCTGGGTTTTTGCACAGACATATAGATAGCACAGTTCTGTGTTTGTAAGTGGTACAGAGTCAATTATACAGTTCAAATCACAATATTTTAAGTTTCGCTGTTTTGTATAAAAAAATGCCATTTGTTAGACCAAAAAACTTAAAAAGAAAAACTACCTTTTATATATTCTAATATATATCTCCCCCACATCACCATATACCCTGATTTTAAAAATGGCTTCCACGTACCAGCACCCACATCCATCACAGATTCCCCACACACACACACCCATGATCCACATATCCTGATTCTAAAAATGGCTTCCCCATACCAGCACCCGCACCCATCCCAGATGCCCCACACACACACACCCATGATCCCTGATAATGAAGCAAATGTCTGTGAACTCAGACATCCTCATGGCACATCTCATTACTTTCAGTTTATATCACCTTGCCAGGATCTTCCTCAAAACCTGTATCATCACTATCAAATCCATCACATGACCCTCCCACAAGATGTTTAAATATAGAAGCACCCTTCAATAGAGCGCAATTAACTGAACAAAAAGATCTCCAAACAAACAGAAGATTGTTAAGCCTTATAGCCCTAATGAATAATCTGTTTTTTTTTCAGGTGTATCAGTTTGGATGCTTTTGCTAAAGCTTTGGACCTTCAAGAGAATGCAGAGTAAAAAAACCTTTCAAATCTTGCGAATACGTCTTCTGTAGTGTAGTATTAGAAAAGTGGAATAACAACTCTTAGTATCGACAAACTACCATTTCTTATATGCTTATGCTTTCCCTTTATCAATGTTTCAACCTCCTTTTAATTCCCACCCTCTTAAATTGACCCACATAACACACTGACTACCACAAAGGAAATAGAAGCCCACTCCCACCTATGATGAAGCATCTCCCTTGTACTTACATTCAGGACCACGGCTTGCTTTCTAATTTTATAGTTTTAAATCATGGGGGCAGCCAAACAGCTAAGAAAATGTTAAAACACTCAGGCTGCACTTTGAATTCTCTGTGCATTTCAAGGATCTGGGAAAAGGGGGAAAGGATAGGGAGCTTATCTCTTCAGCTCCATGAGTCCTGCTTCCTTCTTCCTGAAAACGCAAGATATGGGCTTCCTTAAGATGGGAACAAAAATTTGAGTGATGGGAACAAAAATTTGAGTGAGACCTTCATACCATGCCTTCCCTCCCCCACTTGAGCAGAGATGGTTTCCACTCCACTGCCGATCTGGTCATGCTAGTTATTAATTACAGGGGCTGCCTTCTCATGCGAGGAGAAGATAATAATGTTTCAGTCTGTATCATAACTAGGCTGTGTTTACTCCTTGCCGCCGCTCTAATGGCTTATGCTCCCCTTATTCACTGCCTAGGATCAGGATTATCTGAATTCGATATCTACCCTCCTCCACCCTGCTATTTCACTTGGCAAACCTGTTGTTTCCTTCCTCCACGCTTTCCTGTGTAAAGATGCGTGTTCCTGTCTCTGACTTTCACACATCTCCATCTCCTTGGATGGTTTTTCCCAGCACTGCTGGAGCTGTTTAAGTGGGTTATGAGCTTGCCTATTTCTGACTGGCCTGCCTTCTAACTTTCGGGTGACTCATATCATTTCTTCCTAGGACCTTAGAGAAATACAAATTCAAATTGAAGACTTGCTTGACTGGGAAGTGAGACCTTCATGCCATGCCTTCCCTCCCCCACTTGAGCAGATGGTTTCCACTCCACTGCCGATCTGGTCATGCTAGTTATTAATTACAGGGGCTGCCTTCTCATGCGAGGAGAAGATAATAATGTTTCAGTCTGTATAATAACTAGGCTGTGTTTACTCCTTGCTGCCGCTCTAATGGCTTATGCTCCCCTTATTCACTGCCTAGGATCAGGATTATCTGAATTCGATATCTACCCTCCTCCACCCTGCTATTTCACTTGGCAAACCTGTTGTTTCCTTCCTCCACGCTTTCCTGTGTAAAGATGTGTGTTCCTGTCTCTAACTTTCACACATCTCCATCTCCTTGGATGGTTTTTCCCAGCACTGCTGGAGCTGTTTAAGTGGGTTATGAGCTTGCCTATTTCTGACTGGCCTGCCTTCTAACTTTCGGGTGACTCATATCATTTCTTCCTAGGACCTTAGAGAAATACAAATTCAAATTGAAGACTTGCTTGACTGGGAAGTGAGACCTTCATGCCATGCCTTCCCTCCCCCACTTGAGCAGATGGTTTCCACTCCACTGCCAATCTGGTCATGCTAGTTATTAATTACAGGGGCTGCCTTCTCATGCGAGGAGAAGATAATAATGTTTCAGTCTGTATCATAACTAGGCTGTGTTTACTCCTTGCTGCCGCTCTAATGGCTTATGCTCCCCTTATTCACTGCCTAGGATCAGGATTATCTGAATTCGATATCTACCCTCCTCCACCCTGCTATTTCGCTTGGCAAACCTGTTGTTTCCTTCCTCCACGCTTTCCTGTGTAAAGATGTGTGTTCTTGTCTCTGACTTTCACACATCTCCATCTCCTTGGGATGGTTTTTCCCAGCACTGCTGGAGCTGTTTAAGTGGGTTATGAGCTTGCCTATTTCTGACTCGCCTGCCTTCTATCTTTCGGGTGACTCATATCATTCCTTCCTTTGTGTGAATCGCTACCTGTTACTGTACCAACTTCTGGTTTTGGCTATGACGAGGCAGCAAGGTCAAAGCCAAAGAGGGGTCGACATTCATGGATCCAGGTGAGGTTCGCCGGCCAGATTTCGAGCAGAACATTCGACCGACAATTTCAAACTCAAATTTCAACAGGAGCTTCAAGAGGTCGAACAGGAAGCAGCTTTAGAGAGAGAATGTCTTTTGAATTCTAAAATTTTCTCAGGGATTGCTGCATGGATTCTGGACAAAGGGCATACCATAGGAAGACAGAACCAGTATCTGCACATTATAGACCTTTACTGGCAAATCAAGATGTTGCTCGGCAAGGTGCTTCTGGATTGAATGATGCCAAGGAAAGAATGATGCTCATGCTCAATGAGATGCAGCTCCAGATAAAAGATATGGTCAGTAGAATGCAGCACATTGAAGCACAACTTGACCCATCAACTGGCCCAGGGAATACCAGTAATCAATGTTGCGAACATCGGCATCGGGATAAAATCGACAAGGGTCCGAAAAAACAAAAAATCGTAAAAATCGGGAAAATATCGGTAAAAAATCGGCAAACATTGGCAAAATTAAGATACCATAAAAATATTTTTAAAAATCGGCAAACATCAGCTAGGCCAAAAAATCATGATTTCGAAATAAAATTGGGATGTTATAGAGATGTTCGCAACACTGCCAGTGATCATGCTAACAACCCCATTGAGGTGGATACCTCTGCTTCTTCGTAGATTTAACATTATCTTTTTGTTTTCTAGTTTTTATAGATACTAATACTATACAGATTGCCAACCTTGGCATTAGTCTACTAGACAATTCCTGTTTTGAACAGAAACACTCTGTCACATTTCCTATAAATTTTGATTTCAAACTTCTCATGGCAAAGAGTCTTTTGCACTGCCACTAGTCTAGTTTCCCTAGTGGCAGACCACGGGCTTGCAGTAACTCTCTTGATATGTAATTTTAAAAAATAACATTAGAACAACTTAGCTTACAAAAAAAAATTACAGCCAGCAGAAATCAAGACCCCACACCCACCCAAGCCCCTAAATTCAATTTTGAAGGTGCCTCCAAAAACAATCTTTGTCCAGCGGTGTAAGGAGTATTCAGAGGTTATCAAAAAAATGTTATAGTAATAACATATAAATTCATAAAACAATCCAATAAGTCTTAGTAATGTGCATCACTGAAGTGCTAAAACATGGATTTAAGAAATTAATTTATGAAGGCAACTCAAAAGTAGTAAATGATCCGCTCAATGGAAAATCTCATAATCAATAACGGGAGATGCCCAATCAATCAACTTGGATTAGGCAAGCTACAAAAGGTTTAGAATGTTGTAGGTTTTAATGTGTTAGAAGAACAGCAAATCAGGTGGCAGATTCGCTCGTGAGTTGTA
This sequence comes from Pinus taeda, assembly GCA_000404065.3. Classification (NCBI taxonomy): domain Eukaryota; kingdom Viridiplantae; phylum Streptophyta; class Pinopsida; order Pinales; family Pinaceae; genus Pinus; species Pinus taeda. The sequence continues at coordinate 122,356 of APFE030228362.1, forward strand.
AACAAAGCAATCATGACAATGGAAGTTCATTAGACTTGTTACAAGTCAATACCCTCCTCTCTAGAGACTTGACCGAAATGTTAAAGTCATGTAGCTTCTTGAGATGATCATGTTCCAATGAATACATATTTCAGAACACAACACCTCCTGGGGTCAACACCACTGCTTCAATCAAAAAGTTAACATGTTTACCTTCCAACATATCAAGGAATCCCCACTAAACAAAGTTGGGCGCAATTCCTTGTCCAAGATGGTCTGCCTCCCAGGTTTTTCAATAAGCTCAATTAGCATTCTGTAATAGATTGACAGAAACTTACGTATTAACCTCCAAAATAGGCTTACCTTTCATAAACTTACCCATAGTTCACTTTCTGAACTTTTTTTCCCTTGGAAATAAATCCCTGCGAAACTTCCAGGCACTTCCCCCATGTTGAGGATAGTACCAAATGTGAAGTGAATCACGTAGAATTGCGCCTAACCCTGTGGGAATAGAACTAGGAACCTACAGAAGCACATCGGATGACCATCAACATCCGGGCAACAGTGGCACCATCCAATTGAGCTAACCCTTGGGTCTCCCTTTTCCATGAAAATAAGTCTTGTTACCGCTCAAACTAGCAAAGGCCCTAGGAGAGGATACTATAGAGCAACTACTGGGTCAAGGGGCAACAATGGAGCAATAGTCCAATGTCAACTCAGCTAAGGCTCCTTGCTCTTTACAGACTTTCATTGATGGGAGGAGACCCGGTATAAGAGGAATCACAGTGATGAATTTATCAATGATCGGATAAGGAGTAATTCCTAGAGCCTATTCACAAAAGAGACTCAATTAAATAGCTTACTTGCTTGAAAAGCAAGGCGATGGACTCTCTCAGAAGGGCTATGAAGATACCTTGGCCTAGGGTTGGAGGATATGCCTTGACAAGGGGCTTACTAGACTTAAGGATCCTTATGGAGAAATGGATATGTAGTCCGTGTGGAATTTGAGTTATAAAGTTGTGCGACCACAGAGTACCCAGTTGTACCCAAACTAGGTCAAGGGTATGGAGTTGATCGACCAAAGAGGGGCTTGACCTAATTAAGGAAGAGAATAGAATCAAAGAACTAATTTTCTTTTGAAATTTGAATGCAATGATCCAAGTGAAGACACTACCCCAAAATCAGCCTAGGGAGAGATATGATCCTCGGGCTAGGGCTTGCGATATCTCGAGATTCCACCATTGGATTGTGCTCAAATTTGAAGGGACCCTTGAGAAGACCCCAACAATATTGTGGACCAATTTTCAAGGTGTTTGGATGGATACAAAAGATTTCATGTGACCCTAGGAGACCTTCTAGGGTTAGGCCTAGAATTGGGGAAAGTGAATAAAAGAGAGGGAAATTTGACCACCAAAGGGATACAAGGATCGATGCCTTATTGTTTGGGCTTAAATTTTAATGGAGTCAATATACACATAGATCAAGAATTTTTGTGTGCTAAAGAGCCCTAATTGATCTTAGGTAGCCTCTCCAAGGGCAGCAACTAGTTCAATAGGGATTTATACTTCAAATTTGCCAAAGAGATGAAATTTTGAAGTCTTTCAACCTAGGAGGTGCCTCTAGGAACAATCACCCGCCCTCTTCAAGTAAAACACATGCATTATATCACTTATTCAAAGTTCCCTAAAAAATTTTACATTTACTTTAACCACACAAGAATAAAAATAATCATAACATGCAGTAAACCAGTAAAATAACAAGAATAGCATCAAAATTCGACTTACATGAGAGAGAGAGTATATCCATTCATCAACTTCGCATTAAAAAGAAGCTCCAAAGACAACAGTGAAAATCCAAACATCATAGCGCATCAAGAAAGCTCCAAAAACTTTACCCAGCAACATTGTGAAAATATTTCAAGAGATACTAATCCAATCCAAGTGATGATGAGAGAAATGAATTGTCTCTCATCTATTTATACAATCTCTAATGAGTTTGATTTGCCCATTTGGCTTAATTAAGCCCATAATAATAAAATAATGTGCAATAATAACATCCCTTGGTGACAAGCCCACCAAGATAGCTCAATAACATAAGAATAAGCCTCTCAAGAGGGCAGAATGATCAATATAATGAGTAGTTAGGTCATTGAGAAGGCCTAATGAAGTCAAAGTGTGTCATGATGTGAGAATGGACTCCAAACATAGGGGACATGTGGCTGGCCCCTTGTTTTCTAATCAAGCCCCTGTGGTGCTCCCAAGTGGGTGTAAGGGGCACAAGGACATCCTCATGGGTCTCCAAGTGGATTGAAAATGTTTGTAAGCCATCTGTAAGGAGCAAGATGATGACATAAACCCTCCCTTTGTCTCCTGTAGTGAGATACATCCTCATTTGGACCCCGAAGCATCTACCAAGTGTATGGAGCAAGTGTGGAGTCAGTTGGGCATGGTGAACCAAGTGTATCATCCTCATCCAAAAGGTGGAACATGAGCAATCAATGAGCAATGTTGAGGATCCATGAAGTAATCTCTGCTATGGTGGAGGCACATGGATCTCAACGCTCACCCTAGAAGGGCCAATGTGGCCCTCTGAAGGGCTAGGACCCCGTATAGGGAGACCAAGCCCCAAATGAAGACCCACGTACAATCTTGCATAAGATCCAATGCATCGTCTTGCCCTCCAATATAACAAATCATCAAAATAAACAAGTAAAAGAGCTTACAAGCCATGGAACCAATGGGGCACTTCATGGTGGCATGCCCTTCCATAGTGGGTTTTGGCATGTACAAGTGTCTTCAAGCTCAATAAGCGGGTTAATCAAGGACCCTATTATGTGGTTTCAACTTTTAAAAGGGGTGATATGTCCATGGTACATCCATCAAGTGGTAGGTGGGAAATGATATAGAGATGGAACGAAGTGGGACTCAAGGGAATGCTCCAGGCCACATGCCATGGTACAAGGGTAGCTATAATAAGGAAATCCCACACCTAGGCATATGAGTCTAGGAGGGAACAAATCGTGGTAGGTGAGTTACCCCAGCCTTTGTTTTTCCACCCTTCTTCATATGCCTTTTGCCTTTGATTGACTTTTCTTCATAACTAATCGGGGCTTCAAGGGATGAGAGCATGATGTGTAAGATGAAGGCAATAAGTACTCCATTTTGAAGTGGGACATTTCATTGCCCAACAGGGATTGAGATAATCATGGGTTCCTTAATGATGGAGGGGGGCTCATCTAGGGCCCGTAGGAACTAGAGTGATGGCCATGGATAAGGGGTAGAGCTCATGTTTGGCTTTTGCCCACATGTTAAATTTGTATGTCTTGACCATCTTTTGCATTTTATGGTATATTTCATGTTTGAGAGTGGCCAAATTATGCTTTTTCCTTTCTTTTTAGCTGCATCAGCCTTTGGGGCATCGTTCCAGGCTTGACCCAAGGTGTGGACAAGGGGAAGGGGAGGCTAACCCTATGTGGACCCAGTGGACACATGTGGACCCAGATGGGAAAAGAGATGAATGGGGCTAAAATGAGTGGAAGGGGAGTGATGTATATGGTGTCGGTAAGTGGGACCATGCAAAAAAAATCGGGATTTCCCATGTAGTGCCAACCCTAAAGCTAATGGCCAGTAAAGGAGACCCCATGAGACTAGGATACAAGGCTAACCACGAGATCAGGCAGTGGAGACAAGAGTACAAACCTAGCCCACTCTTTCCGCTAAATATCCCCACCAATCCATGCCTAAAAGTGCCCATGACAAGTAAGGAAAATTACTCAACTATACCAATGAAAAGCAATTGCTTTGGGGTCAAGAGGCCCGCCTTCAAACATACAATCATAACAAATCAGCAAGGGACCACATGGCTAGCTCAGGTGGTGGAGATAATGGCACACTGAGCTATCTGGTGGCTATGCAAGGGGCTGCTGGCTGCCAGCTGAGGACCATCTAGGAGAAAAAATGTCTCCTATATACACTACCCACAGGTTGCGGGTAACAAGGACCATCTAGGAGAAAAAAAATTCTCCTATGCATACTACCCAGTGTTACTTGGGAGCGGGAGCGACATTTTCAGAAGCTCCCGGTTTGGGAGCGAATCCCGGAGCGTTTTTTATATAATATATATATTTCTTATATTTTTTATATTTTGATACATATATGTCAACAAAAACATGTAGAATAATGAATTAAATATAAAAAAAAACATAAATTAAAAAATTGAAGAAAAAAAAAACAAAAAAACAAAAACAAACAAACAAACAAACATAAATTGAACCATATAACAACAATCATCTAGAAGTTATAATCTTCATCAACCACGTCCACAAGTTAGTAACATAGTAGCATACAACATATTGAGTCTCATGATTCATCAATCTTAGAGTTTCAAGCTTTCAAAATTCAATATATAACATTTATCATCATTGATCACCAAAGTTGTACTTGTAAGCTAAGTGTAACCATTACAACAAATAATATCTAACATGAAATGAAATGTTATAAAATGAAATGAAATGAAACAACTTTCAACTTTCATGAAGCATCATATTCATAATTCATTACTAATGAGTTATAATTGCCAACTTCAAACTTAAATTGTCATATATTGTTTAAAAAAATATCATAATAAATATGAAAGAGTCAATAGTTATAAAAGTTACTAGAAACTAGAAAATAGATGTAAATCTATTATCTATTTCTTATGCTTGGACCTCTTGCCACCACGAGAAATGTCTAATTTTTTTGTCTTGTTGGAAAATCAGGATCTTTGTCATTAATATCACCCTCTAAGCATTAATATCCAAAGGTATCTTTGTCATTACCTTTGTATCTGTATAGGGATCTTTATCATTAATATCACCCTCTAAGCATTAACATAAGATAGAACAAGCATAGCATGTCAAGTCAAGATTTTGTTTGAGTGATGTGTACATTCTTAGGAGGGTCATCATGATAGAGGAGTTCGACAACCAATGTCACTACCCTACCCTAATACATGACAAAATTCAATGGAAACAATGCAATCCCCCAATCCTGAAAAACTGATAAGTCTGCTGGATTTTGAATGAAAACTAAAATTCTACTTTCTCCGTATGAAATCCAATGAGGCCGGAACCACTCTCAAACATCCTGAGTCATTTCATGATAATGTTAGAAATTTAAGTAAAAGGATGAAATCCTTTTACTTTAAGAATTTAACATTACCATGAATAGCATATCAATACTAGGGCCTAGACTTGATCATTGAGCTGCCCCACTCAAAAATTATTTGTTTCTTTCAAAAAAATTTGCATTTCAAATATTACTACAAAAAAAAATTGCAAAAAAGGCAAAACGCTCCCGAAATCGCTCCCGAAAAGGCAGGGAGCGAAATTTTTTTTAGGGAGCGCGCTCCCGAGTCGCTCCTGCCTGGAGCGCGGATTGGGAGCGGGATAGAGGGGGGGGCTCCCCCGCAACTATGATACTACCCATAGACATAGATGGTGGGTAACAAGTCCCCAGGAAACTCCCAAGCACTTCTGCTCATTACCAAATTAAAGTGGATGGCATAGAATTAGTGCGCCTCACCCCATGGAATCAAACCAGGAAGCTGCACAGCCTACCAAATTACCAGCAACATCCAGGAAACAGCGCCACCAACCAATTGAGCTAACCCTTCAAGCTATTCAGTAACTACCTGGACATTCATGCACATTTATTCCACAAACCATTAATATCATCTCTACCTCAGTTCCTAACAAGTTAATGTCCTCCTAACTTCTATGTAAATAAACCTTGAAATCTAGAAATTCCAGAAACAAAGGGGTGGGCTAAAGAAAAGGGTTTTTTTACTGCCCCTACAATATGGAGCATTCTTCAAATATAACTTAGATTTTTTAAAATATTTCAACCAAATTCCCAATAGTTTTCTCAGTGACCAACGTTTTCAGTATACTGGCTTGCAAATGCAATTCCAGTGTATATTGACTGGATTTGTTGTCAAATTATTACCCTTTGAACACTGGTTCATGCTCAAGGCTCAAACAGCTTCCGAAAATTTGCTTCAATTTTCAACCATTTGCTCTGTTCATATACAGGTATATGAAAATATAGTTGTACATCTAGAGCACTGCACTAGACACTGAAATATTTGAAAGCCTAAATTTACAATCACCTCCTCCTTATCTTCACCATTATCTTCACCTACTTGAACACCCTAGAAATCTGCACGAATTTACTATCATTATCAGCTCCACAGTAATGTGCAGATACCAGCTTCGAATGTAAACAAGTAATATTTCTTCACATTTCATATAAGAATAACATGTGTGATTTCTCTGGAAACATACATTTTCTACAAAACATATTTACGGGTATAAACCCAGGCTTCAAGAGAGAAGTGAAGTTTGAAATAGAACCAACTATTCATTTCCCCTGCTTTTCAAAATTCCAACAATTATCAAGTTGAAGAATAACATGAGATGATCGATGTTCAATCTCAGATGGTGCTTTTATTCAATGTTTATGTTCATTCTGCTCAATATCTTTGACAATGTTGTCCCCAATCATAATAAACAACTCTTTTATATCAGTTCTCTATAATAGTAAAAGCATTGATGCCAACTAGAATGCGCAGAACCAGATCATTTTGCTGGAACATTCCAGATAATATAAATACAGTCAGAGCAACCAAAATATGTTTATAACCCCAAAAAAGAAGTGAATACCAGACTTGCTTAATACTATATAGTATACAAGTAACCTTTGTTATGGGATTATTTGGTCAACAAAATAAGCTGTAGACCATTTAGTAAGTTCAAGAATCCACTCTCCCTCACGCCCCTTCTAAGTTTATCCACATTCTTTCCAACACTTAGAGTTCCACAATGGATCCAAAGATCTGAAAAACTGAGAAATGCAGAAGTTCTAGTTATTATTGTTATTGCTCTCCAAATTTCGTCTTTGCCCATCATATTCCAAGACAAAGTGGCAAAAGGCAAGAATTTTTTTCCTAAGCCTTCTCCATCATAATTTATTTAAAAGTGACTTGAGTTTCTTTGCCAATTTTCCAATATGCCATGGACTCTAATTTTCATGAACAAGCATCTTCTTACCATAAAACTATACATTAAGATTTAGTTATTCATGTTATTATTCTCCACACTTCCTCTTTGCCCATCATATTCAGAGACAAAATGTCCACCAAAAACAAGAATTTTTTCCCAAGTCTTCTCCATCATAATTTATTCAAAACTGTCATTATTTCAGTTTCTTAGCCAATTTTCCAAAGTGCCATGGACTCTCATTTTCATAAACAAGCATCCATCTTACCATAAAACTATACATTAAGATTTATAAAGAAGGAAGAACTCAGCAGCCAGACTGCAATCATTGGCAGCCAGACTGCAATCATTTGTGCTAGCACAAAGTACTCATTAGCTACAATTCAATAATTTGTGTAAGCTCTGAAGCTTTGCCAGCTACAATAAAATCGCTTGTGTTTATCCAAATGTAGGAAGAGGAACTGTCCCTGATGATGAAAGATCCTTGAGCATAGTGGAGGGAAGGATATCACTTGAGTTAGTTGATTCTCCATCATTGATGCCTTTATCTTGACCATTTAGTAATTGTGCCCTCAAATTTCATGAGAAAACTTCCGAAACATCTTTATCATCATATAACTATGCTGTATTTCCCACTCACTTTTGTTAAAAATCTTTCCAAATTGCAAACTTCTTATATTCATTTAACACCAGTAGGTCAAGCTACCAAACTTTTCTTTCTTCCTGTAACACAACACCCCTTGGATGAGGTATTCCGTAGCACAATGAGCTCCACAGCTATAGATTCACCGTGGAGATTGCATCAGCATAGTCTAAGTAAAGCAAAATAAAAACATAAACACAAAAGCAAAAGAAGACAAAGTCCCCATTTGATGGAACGTTACCATTTAGACAACCCTATGAAAATAGGTGCAAAATGTTGATACCATATTCATTAGATGCATGTCAGAAAAGCACTGTCAAACAACTTAAACTTACACTATGAATGTATTCCTTGAATTTATAATGTAGCATAAAGAGCATTTTATCTGATCACAGACATACAATAATCAATTTTTACATAAATAATGTGGAAAATCCATGAAATTCTGCAACTGCTCTAATGAACAATCTGAAAACTAGTTTCTTTTCATTAAGACACAAAATTTCTCTATTTGTTTGCAGCAGAATAGAAACAGAAATAAAGTCACACACAATGACAAATACATAATGTTTTCCAGGGAATCCAACAGCAAAAACCCTCCCCTTGTTTGAGAATTTTATTGACAGAATTTTGAGCAATAGATCTCTTACAATACAACCTTATTTCAATAGAGAAACAGTCATGTTGTCCCTGCTTGTCCTAAGCTGAAACACCTTGCCAGAACCCTGATCCTGCTTCCCTGTTTCCTTGCGCAAACCCCAAGGAAATCCTCCTCTATCAACTGCGCACATGTTCCTCCTTAGTACGCCCTTCCCACACATAAGCTTCTGCACACAAACTTGTGCTCTCTATTGCCTTGTCTCACCAACTCATGCTCATAAAGCAATGATACAGTGAGTGCCTTTGTCTTCCTTATAAGCAAATCAAATAGGCTAATTGAAAGAAAAATATATAAAATCTCAAGTCTCTATTGACCTATTTATGGTCATTTGTTGGACACTAATAAAATTATCTTATCATATCTACTCACTTTTGTATGCAGTGCTTTGCATTTTCCGACTTCATTTTCAAGAAATGTCCAAAACACCCAACTTGGAACTGTAGATGGGTTGGAACCTACATCTCCAATCAAAGAGAAACTAAACCCCTTTAAAGATGTGTTCTTCAATACTTTGAATTTTTCCTCTAAACATTGATCACCCAATATCGTACTCCAAATGTCAAGACTCAAAAGGCATCAAATTAACTCAAAAAAGTAGTTTTAAATAACAAAAACCTAAGATGAAGTATATTGGAAATTATATACTCAAAGCATATGATACAATGTAAATGAATTGTTCCTAATCTCATTGTCCAAGTAGAGATTGACACCTATCCCTTGCACCTCAAGAACAGTTTTAGGTTTGTCTTCTATCTTCAAAAGATATACACCCTAGGGGACTCAACAACATGGCAAGAGAGATTTCCTATTCTTTAGAGGAGATTGCAACCACAAATCTCTGAACTGTACGTGATGTTGGTTTTCTAATGTTTCCTCCCTTCAATGCATCGACATCTATCAATTGAGTGCCCCCATTCAAGAATTCTTTGGATGCCCCTAGCCACCTGCTCCCTCCGAAAGAGGAGATCAAAAAGGCACTTTGAGAAGACATTCACGAGCAATTTATTTAAGTTGCTTGGGCCCCCAAGTGTCTTTCCCCTAGGATGGCCTTCTACTTTGAGCACTTTCTACAACTGATGAATGGCCCCATTTCTCGTGATAAATACATTTGATGTAATTAGTCATATGGCCTCAAGAGACCCCTCAAACAATTAAGAGTTCATTGTCACCTATTACATGTTCAAACCGATCACTACATCCCATAGGTGGATAGGAATGGTCAATTGTGCCCTTTGCAAAGGGATTGGAATCTTATGAGATCCAAGGGACACATACAGGGAATGAGATCCCAAGAATACATCATAGTATATGTCATGATTCAATAGGGTCTCTTGCTACATTATTTCATTTTCCAAATTAGAGGTATCTAGCTCTCTATATTTAAATTGTGATCATAAATAAACAACAAAGCTTAAAAGCCCCAGGCCCAATTCCACCAAATTGATCAGTTCTTTCTTCCAAACTGTCTCTGTGATTAGAGGCGCTAACCATCATGCAAGTACATAGGGCATTCGGTCAGCACACCCTCTTGGTTTTTTAATGGCATCCACCCCACTTGAACACAACCACTAAGATGTACTTAGTCCAATTTGTTATAGCATGAGGACATTTCCCATTCCAAGTCAATTGATCAAATGTACATCACCCAATTTTGCTCTTTGGCTTCAACATTAATAGAGCTCCAACTAGACTTCCTGGGCTGCTCCTAGTACAAGGCAATTCGAAAGGGCAATATCCAGATATCCATTGGTTCATATATAGTTATTGATGATAAAAGATTGTTCACTCTTTCATCTTTAAATATACTTTTACTTCAAGTATAGAGTAGTGTCTCTCTCCATTGAGGTTTCCACTCCTAGCTTACCCCCTCTCACCCACAACTCTTCCTTTCATTTGTATTTCTTGTATGGGGGTATTTAGAGTTGTCGTGGCACTCCCACACTACAGTTGTGACTTGTACTCTCTAGTCCCATTGATTTTGGTCACTTGAGAACATTAATGAAATTATCTTACCTTTTATCTTATCATCAAAATACATGGACACTATAATGTCCTCATGTTTGGTATAATTATTGCTTCGAGTATGCAATTAACTATTCCAAAATGTCCTCAGCTTGATAAAAACAACAAAAGATTCTAATGCATCGAGTCAGTGATATTTCTGCAATACATATCTTCCTATGTGAAACAAAGTAGATAAATTTAATACATAGGCTTCAACCAATCAATACACGAAAAGTCATGGAATCATTAATTGAAGCTAAAATTGGATCAGACGTTGGCAATAAGAAATATGGAGCATAAGCACTCAAGGGGAGTAAAATGTCCTTGTCCTCCACAAAGCTCTTATATTCCCCAAAGAAGGAAACTCTAGGAGTAGCCTCTAAACTCAGATTGGGCTAGCCTAGACCTCCCAACTAGACAGATCCTGCACCAGCTCTTAAGGTCAAGATTTGACAATAAAAACTCTGACAACTATTGTGATTGGGTTGCAGGGTTCTTCTTTCGGGGTTGTTTTGGGATTTGAAGCAGAAATCTCTTCTAGCTCTAAATGTGCTAAATGTGCTAAACTGTCTGAAACACAGATGTTTTAACAACAATTATTCAAAGACGTGACAAGGCAAGTAGAAAGTTCTTTTGTTCACAATCAATACCAAAATCTGGCAATTTCTTAGCAGGAAAAATGGAACAAAACCCAGCATTAGTTACAAGGTCAAGAAATGTTTTGGAATCCTTCGAAGATCACATGGAAAATGCATTGATCGGAAGATTTTTAGTGGCATATGGCCCTAAGCAGATGTAGTGCCTTGGATACAAGTAAATTGGACACAAGTTGTCACTGTTAGTTTATGTTCTAAAAGGGTTTGCATCATCTACTTCAAAAATCTGAATGACAGAACACATCTTGAACTTTTAAGAATAGCCCCTGGTTTTGGGGCAGGTCTTGCCTCGTTTTAAAACTTTGGTTTCTAAACTGACACTACAAATATGCCTATCTCTGCCATGCCTGTATGGGTGAAGCTCCCTAATCTTCCTGAATATTTGTGGGATCCAAAAGCCAAATCTATTGGCGACAGTTGGTAACCCATTGAGCAAATCCATTCTCTCAAATGAAGTTGGGTTATATCTGTATTTCCTAGTTGTTTGAACAAAAAGAGTGAACTATCATTTTGATATCTTGTTCTATTATCCACTACAGGCATAGCTGGGTGGGTATCTAGATTTTACTATGACTCAACAATCATGAAAAATTCCTTTTCTAGCCAAAATAAATATATAAGTCACAAAATAAAAGAATTTCTATAACATGCCATTTATTTGATGATGGTCTACAAATTGGACATATTTTCATATAGTTTATATTTTTTTAACATATAATCAAGGTAACCTCTCCACTATTGATTTATTCAGCCAAAACATTTATAAGGAAGCAACAGAGTAGAACATGAAAACTCTTCAAGTGAGTTGCAGTAATATGCAGAAATAAACATTCTAAATACATTTACATTCAACCCAAATCCACAACAATGTATGTGTCAACCAGATAGCAAAGACGTAAAATTGTCCAGTATTAACACAGTAAATTAAGCAGAGATTAATTGTACCTGAATGATACCCTTCACACGCCAAACCCCGTGCTTTAGAACTACAATTTGTGAGTCATCTGGATGCAAAGATCGTAGCTCTTGCCTCACAGCCTCAATACCTGCATTATGCTCCATTGACAACTGCATGGCAGCAATTTCTCCTGTAGACTTGACCAATTTTCCCAAAACAGCACGGGAATCTCCCAGATTGGCAACATAAAGCACCCCACCACAAACCACCCCTACTAAACAGCAAGACCCAACTGCTGCAAGCTGTGGACTTGTAGGCCATGCCTTTGTAACAATGGACAAAAAGCCCTCTTCTGTTGCTAAAAAGGCCTTTCGAATCACATCAGCAGACATCCCCTGCTGCTCCATTGCAAATTCTGCAAAATTACAGCCCCCACTTAGTACTGTACAATGGATAAACTCACAATGAATGTTGCACCATTACGGTCAGCCATCTTTCAGAAGTAAATCAACCAACAAGTTCAGCCCTTCACTGAATATTAGTAGAGGGATTAACCAAAGGGGATAACGAGAGCAAAAAGCATAAAACTGAAAAAGGGAAGGACAAAAGTTTTGGATTTCTCAATAATGCATATCATTAGAATTAAGAACATTTTACCACAAATGAAATGAACATTATCGCCCATATGATAATGAAACAAGAGCTAACAGATTGTATTCTCCATATAACATATACAATAAAATGACCAGGCAAACAAAATAAACAGAGTCAACTGAATCTGCAGTTGAAAGACAAAGTAACCTCTGATTTTTAAAAAATTTAAGGGCTACGCCTGGATGAAAGGAGCACCAAACAGCTGCAATTGAATGATAAATGTGGGTTCTGCAGCAGATAACAGCCAAGAAGGAATAAAAATAAGTGGGTCCACATGTAAATGGTTGTGCCTCAGAATAACACTTAGATCATTACAAATTTTGGCCTTCTGGACCTGCATTCACTGTAGTCCTAAATATTAAAATAGCAACATTTTCAATGCGTTGGACAATCTAACAGAAAAAAAAAATTCCAATTAAGTTGAAAACGGAACTTTGAGAACAATATTGGAAGAGACATCCACTCACCAGAGAAAATAAAATAGCTAGTAACTCAAATCTGGGCAATAGAAAGAAAGTACTCCAATTAAAATAACTAACAACATATTAGATAGAACATATCCCGAGCACTTCACAAAATTCAATTACTGCAACACTTCACTACCCAAACAAGTAGGCTATAGTCATCCCCGAGAAGGAAATATCTTCACTTTAAAAGCTAGGCAGTGCCGAACACCATTTGCGGACAAGTGAAAAAACTGCTTGCAGTCAATCTTGGGATGAGTCAAAACAGCACCGAGGAAGGACCCTAACTTCTAACAGTCTATACCTGATATCTAACTTCAGAATCAAACGAATTTGCAATATCAATCATGTTCAACTTTCGACAACAGAAAGCACAGTTCAGAAATTATATACATAAGAATTAAACAAAGTTGAAAAATTGTGAGGAGGCCTACTCTGGAGGTGCAGAAAAAGGTGGTTATTGATATAACGGGCAGTTTCAGGACCTCCATGCCCATCATATATTCCTACAAAAGTGCCATGGGGACCTGATTCTGTTGCGCTAAGCGAACCAGATTCAAGCTGACTCTGATCTTCCAGAAGACTATTGGCTTGAACAACAGCCATCGAGAATTCACCAGCTTCATGCTGACCAATATCTTTATACCATAGAAGACCGTCTTGGCGACCTACAATGTCTCCATCCATATGAACATAGTTGTCGGCAGAGGGCCGCCAGCACGCAGTAACCAGCTTCATCAATCCAGCTAACATCCCTCATCTCATCTAAGTGAGCCAACAAGTTGTTTGCATCCCACTTGATGTTTGCAAGCCTTTCAAAATTCAAAAAACACAAACTTCCGGTTAGAATCTCAGCCTACCTCCGAATACAAGGCATCAAGTAAATAGACCTTGGACCTTCATGCCCAAATTCGCATCAAGGAAATTGACCTTATATAACCTTATAGCCAAATGAGCAGACGGGCATCCAGAAAACAGATTCGAAACAAACTTGAGAATCCTATCTGCATGTGGGTATCAGAGAAATGGATCCTGTAGACACCTCAGGACCTTGTCTGCAAAAATAATTGGATCTCGCAGAGGCCTTAACGCTTTGTCAAACACTGGGTTTTAACAGGAACTTCTTGAAAGAACCCCAAATCCTTCATGGACTTATGGCATCAAGGAATCAGACCTTTAAAGCATTCTCTGCGCCCTATTTACTACTAAAATTGACATACGAGTATCTGTACAGCTCTCCCTGTACCGTGCCCTCGTCAACAAGCTTCATGATGAAGAAGATATTTTTTTGTCAAACAATGAAATAATAGCAGTGACCAACCTTCATAAACCGATGTGCAGGCAAGGATCCACCAGATGGGTTCTGCAACAAAGTCAAAAAATTAGCTTTTCTTATGCGGAGATCTTGAAAAAGCAGGGGGATCTGGGAGTCTGGATCGAGAGGAGATGTACCGGATTGAATCTGTTCTCTCCAATCAACCAATCAATCATTTGACCCCGAATTTCTCTTTCTCGCCATAAAACCAAGAGTCCCAGCCAGCCAAAGCCAGCGCAAAGCATGGGCGTCTTAAGTCACTTCTGGCTATTGAGACGGATTTTAACCCAATGGGTATACAGGAAACAGAAAACCTCAAAATCTAGTTTTTTCACACCAATCCGACCACATCTAAACAGAATCCAGCCGACCCACCTTCCTTAATTAGTACACACTTCTCCTTCTGCCTCCTTCTCCGCCCATTTGGCCTGTGGAAGTGTATGAGAGGCGAGATTGCATAAAATAATAATACTATTAGGTGGAAAAGGGACCCGCCACGAAGCTGCCTTCCCTCTTAGCTGCCCCAACTCCGAGACAAATTATATGTGTATGCATCCGAAAAACCAACTCCAACCCTTCTGTACACATCCCGTGCCCTGCCCTTTATCTGCCTGCCAGCCTGCCTCCCTCAACTTTCGCTCCACATTTGACACTAATTTTGGAGATGGGTATGCTGGAAATTGCATGGCTGTCTATTGGATTTTTAGTTATGTAATATTGTATAATTTTTGGCTCGTTGAAATGGGATAAATAAAGTCAAAGGTTTTTGGTTCTACGTTAAGTTGCAATAAGTTTTTAACTTTTAGTTGCAATAATTTTTTATCTTCCATAATTATGAAGTGAAATGAAATGAAATGATATTTTAAGGTCGTCGAGACTAAAAAATAGTTTATTAAACCATTAGGTACCTGTTTTTGGCTCTTTGCAATTCAGTGCTTTTCCAATTCAAATTGATGATGAGCTGACCCAAGCTTTCAACAATCTCCTTGCTAAAAAGACAATGCCAAGAAAGAAATTGATGCTAACATGTTCGCTCTGATGTCTTTGAATGCATCACATTCCAAAATGAAATGTTTTTCGGATTCCACAGCCCAGACGTGCAAAATGTGCGCACCTTTTCTTCCCAAGCTTTTTTAGGCCTTTTCCACCATCCTGTTTCACACCTAATTGATGTGAGTTGGCCCTTAATTGAGCAATAAGAACCTTTGCCCTCTACGAAATGCTAGCTCCAATGAACTCTTTTTGTTGTAAATCACAGGTAGGGTTTAATTCCTCAATGTAATATTTCTTCTTTCTACCCAACTCTTTTCCCCATACCTTTTTACCAAACTTCTCCATAACAAAATCCTTTAGCTCATTGTTATTTGTGGGACAAGCATTGAGATAGATATCCCATTTTTGCATCCATGTGTAGTTTTGTTTCATCCATGTTTTCTTTCTTTCACTCATGCCTTCATTGAAGATAGCATTAGGTCATCTACCTACTCTCATTTGTTCAATTTTTTTTAGGTATCTTATGCGCTGCACCATAGCAATTGCTTCAATGGAAGTTGCTCATGTTTCACTCAACATTATCTCATAAGGTACCCAACTTTTTTTTTTGAACTTGCTCATGATCAAGTGTTTTTGGATTTTCTCAATTTATTTCCATTTTGAAACAGGGGTATTGCTAGCCCACAATTCACACCCATTATGTGTCAGTTTGGTGTTTGAAGAAAATAGCCACGATTAAAGGTTTTTTAACTGGATATCTGAAAAATTTACCTTTTATCTATTGTGTATTATTTATTTCTATGGGTTAAAAAATTATCTTTCTCAAGTATAAAGAAATAAGTTATAGTCTAAAAGCAAAGACTTTGAGCAAAGTTAGAAGTCTGCCTCTTATTAAAAAAATTATTAACATAAAAGTCTATTAAATTTTTAATAATCTAAATTATTTTAAAATTAAACAATTAATTTTAATAATCTAAATTATTTTAAAATTAAACAAAAAAAATGTATGACTATTTTCCAACATATAAAAAGCTTAAAATTATAAGAAAATTCTTATAATACTTAAAATATATATTAAATTTAATTATCATTTCAATTCTTTTTACATTTTCCCTAATGGATGTGGATGTACATTTGGCAAATGAGATTGGGGCGTGTGCCACTCCACTGGCTAGGGGCAGTGTGGCTTGCCCCCATTCACGAAGTGTGCGATGGTTAATTTCCGTAGACTCATGGCCTATTGCATTTTGGAGTGTTCTACTACAATTTTTGTGCAACAAGGTAAACTTTTATGCCCTAAGAATATAATCTTCTTGTCTTTGGTGAGATTCCCATACCTCTTTCAAAGTTTGGCTATATTGAGAAACAATGCCAGGCAATTGAAGTAATGGGAGTTGTGTTGGGAGTTTCCATAATTGAACTAGCATGTCGAAATTTGTGCTACGCCTACATTACACAGTGGCTTTAATTGCCTATTTCTCTAGACGAAAATAAGTAGTGGTTATCATACTAGAGACGATGGCGACGACTCAATGGTTGGTTTGAAGACTGCATTTGGTAATTGGGTTTATCCTTTGGATGGTTGGGGGAGCTCTATAAAGACGAACTCAAGCTATGGCTCTCTTACTTATTCAAATTTGGTTCTTCCTAACTGCTAAAACCGAGTAATATCTACCCCCTGGATTTGCACATATATTTTCTCAACTTGTGCTTCTTACTAGTGTGATCTAAGTTTTGTGATAGAATCTCTACTGGGGACTGTGGTGATTTTGTATATGTTGCAACTATAGGTCTTGTTGCTTTGGGAGTTGGCCTCTCCCCCTAGTCTTATTGCAAACTATGTTCGAATTGTTTCATTACGGTCCTACCTTGTCTCTGCTTGGTCAAGTTGTCTATATATTTTGGGGGCTAGTTGATCTTTGGTATGTGGAAAGCACATGGGCAGTAGAATTTCCTAGTTCTCTTGTAATATTGCTTATTTATGAGGGGTTGTTGCCTGTTGGGTGTCTGTGGAGCTAGTGGTCTCTTCATTATTCATATTGTGTTGCTTTATTGTTTGTTAAGGTCAATATGTCATGCTGATGCATGTGTGGTCACCTTGGGGCTAGGGGATGTGGCTAGCAAAGCCATTCATGTGTTGAGGTGCAGGCTCATGAGGTAGTCGCTACTTATCACTCTATGACCTCTCCTAGTGCTTGGGAGGAGATCCAACGGATAGATAACCATGTTCTTCAAGACAAATAGGCCTATTCAGACTCAAAACTACTAGAGGAGGTTTGTCACTAGCTTCCTGACCCTGGGCACACCAGGGGAAGGAGAAATCAATACATGCATTTTATTACTCTCCACTAGCAACTAAAGACCCTATTGGGACGAGTTTTAAAGGAGAAACATGAAGATAGGAATGGCATTATTTCCTTTCTTAACAACATTTAGAAGAACCAATGGAAAATGTAGGCATGTCTTGATAGATTGTGTAACACCCCCTCCTGACCCCTTGTATTGTAAATGTACGTATGTGGATATTGAGGTTGGGGTGTCTCTAGAAGTATCCACATTATAAGGCTGGTGGGTCGAGTTATAAATGATTAATGGTGTAGTGCTTATGTAATGGGCTTAAGGATCGTGATATTAGGCTAGTGAGTCAGAGTCACATTATGAGGTATGTGTGCCCATGTAGTGATATTAGATAGATATTAGGACTAGTGTCTACATATTTTATGTCAGTTTTGGCTATGTAGCCAGAGGGTTGAGTTTGTAAATAAAATGTAATTATTCATATTATTAATAAAATAAGGTTGGTTGCGAAGCCCACTCCACAAAAAGAGAAAGGGGAGCACAACTCCAGAGACAAAAGGCTACAATTGGGTTTTCGGTGAAAAGTGCACCCTAAGGTCCACATGGCTTTAGGGAGTGCCACATGGCAAGTTAGGGCCATGCATTTATAAAGAGGGGTGTTTTTCCTGTAAAGGTGTTCATTCATTCACGCATTCAGTTTGTCATTCAATAAGTTGTTGAGTGGATGATTTAATCTGGGTTGGAGATTCGGTTATGGATTCAGTTGATTATTCATCCTTGAAGACAGAGGAGCCAGGGAGTCTTAGGATTGGACTCTGGAACTAACATAGGTGTGGTTATTCAGTTAACCATATTGATTAGATGCATCCAAATTTTATGCAAGCCCTGTGGCTTTGGGAACTTGGTGGTTCTCAAGGTTTTTTGGCCCTGATTCTGGTGGGTGCCATGGAGCTTTGGTGGGGAACTCGGTTCGAAGGTAGTCGACGATTCCTAGTTTGGACTCTGGAAACAACTGAGGGGTTATGTTTGGTTTTTGGTTTTTCGCACTTGGACACTGATAGCAACATAGCTCATGGAGCTATGGGCTAAGACCATTCTATCCAATCCTAAGTCACCCTGGAAGGTGGGCACCATCAAGGGACTCGGGTTGCACCACTTGGGAGTCGGTCAGGGGAACATGAGCTTGTGGCTAAAGACTAAGGTTGTTGGGGTTGGTGCCATAGCTAGGGTTTTGTTCTTCGGTTTTCCCACTGTTGTCAGTGGATTTTTTTCCCGGCTCAAAGGTGACCCATGGTTGAGATGATGAACCACATGATCTACGTTGGGAGGAACCTGGAGAGCTGCAACCAATCAAACCATTTATGCAGATAAGTGTTCTCTGTGTGATTATATGTTTGATGGATATTTTTATGTGTGTCACACATTCTTGATAATGAACCCTATAATGGTGATCCAGGTGGATGTTGGTGGCCACCCACCTATCCCATTTGGACCCCCGCAACTGTCTCTTTCAATTTTTCAGTGCCGTAATTGTAGCACAATTTCCTATTTTTAGTGGTTTTTTCGGGTCCTGAACTTCCGGAGCCGTTTTGAGGCCCTAAACGACGTTTTTTGGGGAAATCTGGGGGCAACATGGGTCCATGGACCGATGTTGCCCTTCTCAAAGTGGTAGTTCTCGGATAGATCTTTCTAACGAGCTATCATACGTGTCAAACGAAGATCGTATGCCAAAGTTACGACCCCGGGAATTGATGTACCAATTTACCCAAAACGGGGCCCACAATTTGGCGTTTCATCTTCTAGGGTTAGGTTTTGGAATGTGAAGGGTTTTCCATTGTTTCTCAACAATAAATAGGCCTTCGAGCCTCATTGTAACACAGTTCGGAACAGTTCAGAGGCATGTAGCCATCACATCTCTTCTCAGAGATAAGTTACCATCGCCCTAGCTAGTTTATTTCCATTTCTCATTGTAAGCATGTTTCAATATTTTCCATTAATGAAATGAAGTATTATTTCCGCTGCATCTTTGTGTATATGGTTATCTCTGTAATTTGTTGCGTTCCTGTTTAAATCCGGATCATAGTTACTAATGGCCATAACCAAACCATTCCAAATTTCTCGCAATGAGCATAGAAATAATAGAGCCCTAACTTCATCATCAAAATTTACCCCTATAGAACTTAACTGACTAGTAACTGTATCAAATTCATTTAAATTATTAGTAATAGATCCACCTTCTGACATCCTCATAGTAAATAAATGCTTCATAAGAAATACCTTATTTGAGGCCGATGGTTTTTCATATAGTTTGGCCAATGCCGACATTAAACCCTGTGTTGTCATTTCCTTTGAAATATTAAACACTACCGATGCTGCTAGGTACAACCGTATTGTTCCAAGTTCCTTTTTGTTGAGAATATCCCATTTTGTGTCTGTCATACTCGTCGGCTTCTTTGCCTTTCTGCTCAATCGTTGGCATAGATCTTTCTGGTACAAATACTCTTCCATTTGCATCTTCCACAGCTGGTAGTTTTGGTCGTTAAATTTTTCGACCCTAAACCTACCATCTTCCGCCATTTCTCCTACTCAAACCAGGAACCCTTCTCTCCTGCAAGTTTATTAGTCAAATAGACCTTCAGCTCTATACCAGTTGTTAGAAAATTATATATTACAAATAAATGGAACACATAAAATATATTGCAGAAATATAAACACAAAATACACATAAAACAAGACAGACACAGATATATGTGGTTCACCCAATTTGGACTACGTCCACGGAGAAACAACTAGTCCTTCATTTTATATTATCTAGCAAACTGAAGAGATACAACCTACAGCATATCCACTGTAATTCCCTCTTTAATCTCACACAGTATCCTCTCTTTTTCTCACTCAGAATACAGATCTTCATAGATGCAATACAATTCCCTCGTGTATAGTGAGGGGTTGCCTTCTAGGGAAAAAAGCCTTATTTTACAAGGAAATTTTACATCTATTTTTAGCTTCAGGGGCACAGTCGCACCCCTTAGAACCCCCCCCCCCCCACCCTGTAGCGCAAATATTATGGCTAGTGTTGCTGCCACATTACGAACTGGGGTCCAATGCAGTGATACCTCTTAATAAAGAATATAATCAAGCTCCACCCAACAATGACGGAGGAAAGTAATGGATGGCTGACCCTACATGTGAATAAATTGATGACATCAAAGTCTTGAATCATCAGTCAACTAGAAGACCCTATAAATCATTGATGATAGATTCCCTAGGTAAGAGGGAGCTCTGAGAAGTTCCTATGAGCAAAGGAACTCGAGCAAGCTTCTAAGTAAAGAGAAACTTGGAACTCGTCCTTGGTTAAGAGTGAGAGTTAGACACGACATTCTTGTCTTTAGTTTGGAAGAAATAATGGAGGATTTTGTAATCATCTAGCATCCGACACTCTTTGAGGATGTGGTAGGGAATCCAAGACAAGAGTGGGCAAGAGGACCGATATTCTTGAGGGCTGGGAACCCAAGATGAGAATAGTCCTAGTAGGCATACTCGGAGAACACTCGGGTGGGTATGACCCTAAGAGAGACAATGATAATGCCTGTCTATTAATAATTGGTCTCGTCAACATTGTATGCTTTGATATAAGTGAGAGATAGAGCTGTTAGTCAAGGCCTTGCTAAATGGAAATAATGTTGGTTGAAATGATGCTATAACAGAGGGATTGCAAATCTGATTATTTTTATGAGAAATTCTTCAGATTGAGAATGACCAAGTACCATTATGAATACCTCCTTCGTTAAGAGGGGTCATTGAAGAAAGTGTAACTAGGTTCGGTCTTCATAGTGACATGATCTTTGTGTTTAATGTAATAAAAGGAAATAGATTATTTTTGTAATCTTGCTACATGGGTTTCATGAGCAAGAAATGTCTCTAGGTAAAAGACTTCTTCTTGATCTCTTTAGGATTTTGTTTATATGTTAAAGAGTCATGTCATGAATGGGGAATTTCTTTAAGAGCCTATGTAGAATTTATTGGTGTCAAACCAGCCCTCCAAGACCAAGAAGAATCCTCCAAGAGCAAGCTCACTAAAATACGCAAGAAAAACAACAAAGGAATATGATGTCAGCTCCAAACTAAATTAAAATAAATAAATATATGTCATGTCAACTTGAAGAAAGGGTCACGTCAGTTCAGAATTTGATGTCAGCTTGCATATATGGATGACCACTATAAATATCCATGAATGGTCAGCACAATCACACAAGAAAGAATTCAAATACCTCTAAAATTTTTCGAATTCCAAGGCAAGTTGCAGTAGGGTTTGACTACACCTTGTTTGGGTTCTAGGTGTAGTCACAACCTCAATACATGGAGCAATAAATCAACCATGTATGGTGTCACCGCAGTGAGTTAAAAGACTTGGCATACATGTATTCTAAAGGAAGTATCCTATGATGAAGAAAGCATAGAAGAATGTATGTGATATGGGCACATCTATCTCGGATAGATGAGGCATAAATAACTTCAGATAAGGATGCATTGAATGAATCATCCTCGACTTGTCATGACTCAATAAAGATCACATTGGTAGCAACATTACAGTGATGTCGATCTATGCTAATTCAATAAGTATACATGATAATAGAAACCCTTGACATACTTGTAGTAGTCTTGAAGTGCTATAAGAGAAGTGACTAGTGCTATGATCACAACAGCTATAAATGTTGACCTTATAGATCAGTGACCTCAATCTCGGTTGGATGAATAAGATCTTGGACGAAGGGACTGTGTTGATGGATCTCACACAGCAATCCTAGTATATAGATCTCAATGACATACATCTTTTACAGCAGTGACTTGGAGTATTAGATGATGTTCCAATATGCAGTGATGAAAGAAATAGTGATCACCTCAATGAAGAGTGTTAGTCTCATAAAAGGTAAGAGACAAAGATCATAATTTTACAGTATAGTAAGTTATGATATCTAGGTAGATAGATCATCTTAGCCTCAAGGAACAGTCATGGTGTATAATGCTCTTATCAAAGCAGTGACAAAGTTCTTGAAGATGCAATAGTAATCTCAGAGTTGTAGCAAGATGATGATCTCAATAGTTTTCAAACAAGTGGATTGATATCTTGGTCTCTGAGAGGCAGAGTGTGTCAAGGGTCATGGTCTTGGTATTCATCAATGGAATCTTTATAAGAAGAATTTACGCATGGGTTTCCTCTCGAAGAGGGAGAGGTTTTGGCCCTGTTAGATAGCTAAACATTTTTGTTCTTGCCTCTTTTGTTTTTTATAGCAGTTTGATGAAGACAACACTTACACACTAATAATGTAGTAAATATCAAGCTAAGATAAATTGTATAAAAACATCACAAATTGTTACCATGTATCGGAGAATCACCCTAATTATGCATGCCCTAGATTCTTCAATGGAAAGGAACTTCTATACCTACTCGCTTATCAGTCTTCACTAAAAGGGACTACTTCCCTTGCTTGTTTATCGGTATTTTCTAAAAGGGAATATTGCCCTTGCTCATTTATCAACCTCTACTAAAAGGGACTCTTGCTCCTGAAACACAAGCAACCACTTTTTGGACCTATTGATTCATCTTTCATTCATTTTCAAACTAGAACCAATAGACTACTTTCCTTCATAAACAATTAATTTTCTCAACTTCAACTGCTCACCAAAAACAACATACAAACACCTTCAACAATCTCTGATTACTGAACAAAAAACCAAAACCACCCGATCAATTCACCAAACATACACACCAAAAATATCAATTCTTACATCAAAACACCAATAATAAATATATTGTTTTCCTTTCTCAAACTCCTCTTAGACACCAATATTGGTCTCTGATTCACCTTTGATGCATACCAACACTGTGCATCTCGTTGCACCAACAACCTTCCAACAAGTTTCTCAAATTATGCTTATAAAGCATTTTGCCTGCTAGAATTAGGTTCTTTTCCTTTTACACAAGTTCAGGTCTTCCTCCATGCATAAATTTGA
Source organism: Pinus taeda (assembly GCA_000404065.3). Taxonomy (NCBI): domain Eukaryota; kingdom Viridiplantae; phylum Streptophyta; class Pinopsida; order Pinales; family Pinaceae; genus Pinus; species Pinus taeda. The sequence continues at coordinate 145,975 of APFE030228362.1, forward strand.
TATTTGTATTTATTCTGCTTTAGATAACTCTTATTCATTTCATCTGCATTTCTTCAAAAACTTCTCTGTTGTTCTAATAATAATCACTAATTTTAACTGCTCAAACTTCTTGTTTTGTCAGAGTTTAACTGTAGTTTTAACTTTCTCTTCTATTGCACTTTTATCTTTGCATGAATCTCTAATTTTTTCCTTTTTCCTATTCAAAATATGTCTTCTAATTCTACTCTCCAATTTATCATTCACTAGTCTATTGTTCTGAGCTCAATCTATGAGTTTTTTCTGCTAACTTTGCTTATTCTGGAATTTTACAAATTTTAGCTAAGATTTTCTATAGTTAGTGGGCTCTAATTTTGGCTTAACTACCAATTCTCCCTTTTATTCTATCCATGCCACAAATCTGCCTCCTAATCCCCTTTGTGTTATCCCTTATTCCCATGACAACATAGGTCGTGACCTTGGCCTTAGTCCCTTGAGCACTTAACTATGGGCCCTTTGCATTTTAAGCCCTGAGGGCTTATCTTTCTTCATGCCCTCAGTCTTCTTGTCACATGAGACCAAGTTCTAGTTCTTTTCTCCTGACACCTTTACCCCGATGCTCCTCTATTGCACCTTCAAAACACCTTTGTGATAACCTTTGCAAGATTACGTGTCGTGTGGTGCCACTTGCTTTCTTTTCCATTAGTCATCGCTTCATAGCTATCCATGCCAACGTGTCCCACACCTTGTCATTCCACTAGTTCCATTATGCGCACTCTAAAAATATTCAAGGGATTATCTGTAGGGATGATGTGTCTCAATGGGGTCCCCATACTGCACCTGTGAACAAATAATTTTCCATTATAGGTTGAGTTGGGTCTGACACTTGCTGTGTCAACCGAATGCCTAATCCACCTGTTGGTTTTTCCTCTGTGCACTTCAAAACCTTCAGGGACCAGGCCATAGGGATGAAATCATGTTGATTTCACGTGCCACATGGTGCCACCTGAGTGGTGACACGTTTCACCAGAAAATGGCCCACTCGGATACCTAAAAACACTAAATTTGCATGCCATGTGTCCACCTATTATTGGCCCAGTGCTGAAATCATTTGTAATGAATAATATGCTACCACATAGCCCACCTATTTTATCCTAACATTCAGCTTCCCTATGTGCTCTTTTAACCTCCGGGATCGGCTTTATAGGATGAGCTATCACTGGGCCCTGCCTTTGGCCAATAAAACTGCTTTGTACTACTGCATTGTCTGCCACATCTACATGGCCATATTTTTAGCTACTCACAAAAACCACTTTTGGCCTTGTGCACCACCCTATATGCTATTTTTCGTTTTGAGAGGGGGGGAGTGCAATCAACCTCTATCATCAATATAAAAATTGATGGTTTGGAAAAACTGCCCATTATGCAACCCCCATAGTACCTGCTAACTCTCGAAGGTGCTCAACCCCACACACTTCTGTCGATGTGTCAATGGAGACTCATGCAATTTGATCCAACAACTGACATGCCCACCTTTTAACCACACACCTCTACCAAGTATTCTACTAGGTTTGGCCAACCACAAAATTTAAACTACTCCAAAGGACTTTTTCCAAACTTGACTTTGCAAATTGACTTTTGAGGTCCCTAACTTTGACTTGTCATATATGTTGATCCATGAAGCCATTTTCTAACTTCAACATACCATTGGAAAGCTCTTTCAGAGCTCTATCCATCTGAGTGTGTTCCAATAGCAATTGAGATGATATTATAAGTTGGAAATGGCTCCAAATATCTTGCACCTTCACCACTTATATCCACCACTATTGTTCATCGATATGAGCTTTGCAACACCTTATGTCATCCTTTTTCCATCCTAGGCCATGCTTTTCCATTTCCATCAATGAAAACATCATTAATGTTTTTCCTTTTCCATCAATGGAAACTTCATTAATTTTTTCCCTTTTCCATCAATGACAACACATTTCCAACAATCTCCCCCTTTGGAATTGATGGCAACACCATAATCAAACAAAACAACACCATAAAGAAACAACCAAAGAGAAGTGTACTATTTATCTTCTTTGTCTCTTCATATTTGTGGATGCTTCTTCCCCTATGATTTATTTGAGGTCCTTCTCCCCCTTTGTATGAGGTTATTTTCCTTCTCTTGTTTGATCATCAATAATTCTCCCTCTTTGACATTAATGGAAAAGATACTAACATGTTCCCACTGTCAACAATCTCCCTTTGTCTTTTTGATCTTGTGGACTTGTTAACTGCTTCGTATGTTGAAAACCACAGGTACCTCTGATCTGATCCAAGCAACTTTCTCTCTATCCTATGAATAAGATTGAGTTGAAAGGAGAGGATTACTTACTCCCAATATTTGTCTCAAGTAGTTAAGAGGGTTCTCTTGCTAAAACAACACATGCTTGTACAACTGACCCATGATGAAAAATAATGCCTACTAGTCTAAGTCTTAGCTAGTCTTACATTCATAATAGTGCCTCTTCCTGGACACATACACCTTACCTTTAGAAATAATAACAACCTATGCTACGAATGATTGACACCATCAACTTGTTAACTGATGAAAAATAAAGTACAGCACTTAGAAGTGATTATATGACAAACATAGAGGGACTCTCACCAATGCATGCCTAGACCAACATCTCGACTTTTACTTCACCTAGAAGACTTGTAATGACAGAAGACCCACCATGATATATATGAATCATCATGAACATTAGCAACATTTAAATAAGGACTCTTTCTCCAATACTTGGATTGACAATCTCATTACTAACAATATGAATGCCACACTCTAACAATAGCTGATTAATTGATAATACCTTTCAGATCAATGATACTAGTTATTGAATTGATGCCATTGATTCCAATTTCTAAGCACTTGATAATTGAATGTTCTCCTCATGTTATCATGCTCTTTTCACCACAAATTTGATGTCTAATACCAATCAGTCAAATCATTCATCATATCTACAACACAAATCTATGCTCATTCACAAAACATTAACATGAAGAAAACACCATTAGCCTTTGTGTTCCATGGTTGTCCTTAAGTAGCAAACATCTAATACCAATTGATGATACTAATTGTTAATGGAAGAAATGGATACTTGAATCTCAACTTGAGTATACTCCCCTTGTGGCTATGCTCCCTCTTGGCATTCAGAATCTATAAAATAATTATACCAAAAAGGGAATCATTGATAGTGAACACAACCCTATTATTTCATCACCATCTCTACATACTCAACCTAACAATTTGATTTGGAAACAAATCAACCAAAATAACACAATACTCAGCAACTCTAGTCTTCTTCAACAATTTCATAAACTTACGAAAAATAAAAAATAAAAATGGCATACTTCCCTTATCCTCCAAATGCATTTCTTGGCACGTTCCTTTCTTCTCCTTGAATTTGTCCTCTCTGAATTCTCTTGAAGCCAACCTCTTCTTTTCAATCAAGAGGAACAATGGATCTACTCTGCCTGAGTCGATTATCTACCTTTTTCTTCCACACATGGGTATGCTAGGTTTTTTCTTGGTTAACACCATCAGATGACTTCTTGCACTAGTTTTCATAATTGGGTGACTTATTTCCATTTTCTGAGCATACAAATCATTGATCCTTAATATTTTTAGAACCAGTTAAATCCAATCTACATTTTACCTCTTGCACTTCCTTCTCATTGTCTATAATTGCTTTCTTCCAGTACTGCATTAAAGAACTCCTTGGGTTTCTGTAGCTTATTTTTTCTTATTGGAGTCTAGTCTATTGTATATTATATGTGATACATCCACCAAAATAATTTTAGACTCTAATATGCTAATCTTCTACTGATAATATTCAAATCCAAACACCGGGCTTTGCTGCCTCAACACACCATATGAATTGCCTCTATTTTGATTGTTGAAATGACTCCTACATAGTTGTCCTTGCTAGATCTCAACATAATCCATGCCTATGTATATAATGTTCTAGAAAGGAGGTGAACTCTTTCCAAATTTTCATGTGGTTGTTTTGTGCCCATAATTCTTACACATGTGGCATTCAACTTTATTCAAGAAGAGGGAAAATAAATTATTCTTCTTACCAAAGCTTTTGCTTGTCTAATTTATTAGACTGATATTTTCTCTCTTGTTTCTATTGGGCCACTAAAAATATTGTCTTTATGCTTAGTTGTTTGAATTTCTCATAGAAATTCATGGTTCTGGCTTAAATGGTATGTTCCACCTTTGTTCTTGCACCTTATTTTTCTTCTCTTGACACTTGAAGGAAAAGTGTCATTGTTACTACAATAAAAATATATGATGGGTTGCATAACTTTTTATTGATTCCTGGAAGTACTTCTATCTCCTTGCGGTTGCACTATTTTCTCTACCATGCAGTGTTGTCGGGTCTTCCTTTAACTAAGTTGGTGGGTCCCTTTAATGTTGTTTCTTATTCACTATCATCTTCTAATATTATCTCGACCTAAGAGGAACAATAGTTGGTCTAAATCTCTTCAAAAGCTTCAAAATTATTTGCATGCTTCTGAAATTTCATCAACTGCTCATTTAATGTTATATTCTCTATTTCCAATGCTAGATTGATGGCTCTGAGTTTTTTTATATCCTCAAGAGCTAATATAAGCTCCATTTTCAAATAGATATTTTCTTCAGTATATTCCAAATCAATAGAGAAGCCACTAGATCCACTAGTAGTGCCAATTTCACTCACATCTTGTTCAATAGTTTGTTCCCTTGATGACTCTGGGGATTATTCTATTGACACACGAGATGTCATTTCTTCCTATTTACTAGAGGTGGACACATTGTTTTATTGACCAATTTCTAGATTTTTATTTCTATTAAATTAATTCCTTCTTAACTACAGCGTCATGAGAAACTCTCACTATCACCAGCACTCTCAGTTGAACAATTTGAAGATAAATGGCCTATAGTTCTATAATAACAACAGAAAAACAAATTACTTGTGGATTAAATCCCTTCTAAACCCTTTGATTCATAATGTTAGGTCCCTATACTACTAGCGTATCCCCTTATTTTTACTGTCGGTGTAGCCCCCTTATTTTTATTGTTGTACTGACGTAGTCCCCATATTGTTATTATTGTGCCCCATAGAAGCCCACTATTGTTATTGTTGTGACCTTATATTATTATTTTTATGTAGTCTTCAATTATATTGTGACCCCTTAGACTCCTATATATAGAAAGGAGGTCTTGCCATTTGTATCATCTAATAATTATTCATTTATGTAATGTAAAGGAGGTTGCACCCTCGAAGAGGCTAATTTTTAAGTTGTTGATCTATATTTTCTTCTATTTTGTGAGTTGGTTGCATATCATTTGGGATCACAACTTTGGATTCTAGGGTTTCACCGCTGCAAACAGGTCATCGTGGAATGTTCATTATAATTTGTTTTCTATGAATGTTTAGAGGCTGAAATTTTTAACACGAGGAGTCAAAATCCTGATGAACTTTTTGTAACAATTTCATATCTTGGTTCACTACAATTTCGGATATATGATCCAAATAAGTTAGGATTTTTGCATACTCCAGAATTTCGTCTCGAATAGGTGACGTTGGGAAAAGCATCATATCTTCCTCTAAGTGCATCGGATTTGAATTTCGTAAAAGGTGGAGAAAATTTCACAGACTGTAGTATCTTATATATTTTTTCCAGGGCCAAGGGTAGAAACAGTGACACGTGGAACTTTGTACAAGTTTTTTCTATTGAACCAATCCATAATCAGGCCATCGTAGGAGATTGGACATGAAGTTATATTGAATTATCCAAATTTGGTCTGACTTGTGGGATTGGAAAGAAGACTCGAAGTGTTACCCCAAGACCGAATTTAAGACTTTGGAGATATTAATATATAGATATACAACATATTCAATATCAAGATCCTACAAAGCAAGAAAAAGGTGTGTACTTGTTTTAAAATTTGCAAAAGTTTTGTTTGAAGTGATTCGAGGGGCATAGTGAAGCATAAACATCATCGTTTGATTCCAAAATGACTAGAAGGAATAAAATGGAAACACCTAGTAAGAAACTATAAATCTCTACTATGACGCATAAAGAAGAGGAAGAAATGTAACATGATATATCAAAATTACGAGACCAAGTGAAACAAATTTCTCTGTCACAAAGAGTAACCAAAAATGAAATGGAAGCTAAGATGGTTAGTTTGAAGAATGGTTTAAAATAAGAGATGGAAGGTTTGAAGGATGGATTAAAAGCAGATCTGGAAGGTTTGAAGGATGCTGTAACAGCATACATGGAAGGTTTGACAAAGTTGCTACAATAAATGCTTCCTAATAGAGAAAAGATATTAGATGAAACTCATTATGAGAACAAAAGAAATGTTAATCATGATTTCATAGACTCTAACGTTGGATTGAAGGCCCAACATATTCCAGAGATCAATATGAGGAAGTTTAATGGCAAGGATCCGATAACATGGATATTACAGATGGAGCAATATTTTGATCTCCATAATGTGCAACACACACAAAAGGTACGCATTGAAACTTTATATTTAGAACCCAATTAGTTTGTATGGTATCGATGGATTTTTCCTCGTAAACCATTTGTCACTTGGTCAATTTTTATGGAGGAAATGAGAGAACATTAGGATGATAAAAAGAGAAACACCTTCTTTATCCAATTGATAAATCTCAAACAAAAGTGTTCAATGGCAGAGCACATTGAAGACTTCCAAAAATTGAATATAAGGGTAAATGATATTCCAGTGGAACATGGGATTGATGTCTTCATAGGGACTTTAAAGGATAACATCCAACATGAGGTTCACCTTTGGGAAACTTATTCACTGGTGAAGGCATTCAGGGTGGCAAGAAAAGTTGAAAGTAAAATTATGGCAACAAGGAAGTCTACCACTCATAACTATAAAGATGGAAGTGTTGTTGCTCCTAACCTTCCACAACCTACAAGGTTGACACCACAACAATTGGAAGAAAAAAAAAGAAAAAAGGATTTGCTACACTTGTGATATAAAATACACTAAAGGTCATAAGTGTGTCAAGAAGAAATTATTTTACATAAATTGTGAAGAGGAGGAAGAAAAGAAACAAAAATGTCAAAATAAGAGTATTTAAACCAGGAATCAACCCTAGAGAAAGAATAAATCAATCTGAACATATCTTGTAATGTATCGGTAGGAGTTACCACTCCTCATACTCTTAAGATAGAAGGACATATCAAGAAGAAAAAGGTAATAGTGCTAATTGATTCGGGTAGTACCCATAATCTTATTCATTGTAAGATAAACAAGGAATTGAATTTATTCCTATATCCAGCACAAGAATCTCAAGTGATAGTTGCAAATGAAGGAAATATAAATTTCCTTGGAAAGTTCCATAATATCAAGCTAACCATCGGGGAATATATATTGAATATTCCAATGCTTTCCATTCGAATGGGTGGTTTTGATGTTGTAATAGGAGTCCAATGGTTACAATCTTTGGGTACAATATCTTTTAATTTTCAAGAACTTTTATTGATTTTTTTTCTTTGGGAAGGAAAGGAAGTTGAATTAAGGGGTATGACAAGGAAACAAAGAAATATAATCAACTCTAATGGAATTACAGAGCTTCTAAATAAAAAACAATGGGGTGTAATTGCACAATTATGCTCACTATAGATTCAAAGATCAAAATCATCTATTTCTCCAGATATCCAAAAAGTATTGGACAATCATTCCAATGTATTTGAGACTCCCAATGGCCTCCCACCTATTCATGATCATGATCGTGCTATTGATTTTATTCCAAGAAGTGTTCCTCCAAACATCAAGCCTTACAAATACCCCTATGATCAAAAGAGTGAAATTGAACGTATGGTTGCAGAAATGCTAGAGATCGGTATAATTCAACCTACTCAATTTTCTTTCTCTACCCCAATAGTATTGATGCGTAAGAAGGATGGATCATGGAACATGTGTCCAGATTATAGGGAGCTCAACAAGCTCAGTATTAAAGATAAATTTTTCATTCCTGTCATTGATGAATTGTTGCATGAATTATATAAAGAAATTTACTTCACCAAGTTGGATCTTCATTCAAGATATCATCAAATTAGAATGAAGACTGAAGACATTCTAAAAACAACATTTATAACTCATGGGGTTCATTACGAATTTTTGGTCATTCATTTTGGCCTTACCAATGCACTTTCTACATTTCAAGGTTTGATGAATTCCATTTTAGAAGCCTTCTTTAGAAAATTTGTGTTAGTATTTTTTATGATATACTAATCTACAACAAGTCTTGCAATGATCATGTTCAACATGTTTAAAAGGTGCTCAAACTATTGGAGGAGAAACAATTATATGAAAAACCTCGAAATGTTTCCTTTGAGTATAGGAAGTGAAATATCTAGGTCATATTGTATCTCATGAGGGTGTTAAGGTAGACCCTAGAAAATTAAAGCCATTAAGGAATGGAAAATCCCGACAACCATAAAGCATCTTCAAAGATCTATTAGGTTGATGGGTTATTATCACAAGTTTATTAAGAAGTATGGGAGAATAGCAGCACCTCTAACAACATCACTGAAGAAAGATGCATTTTCTTGGACTCCGGAAGCAACTACAGCCTTTGAACATCTTAAAGAGGCAATGTGGCAAGAACCAATCTTAGCTACGCCAAACTTCACAAAAACATTTATTGTGGAATGTGATGCCTCAGAAAATGGAATTGGTGTTGTTTTAATTCAACAAGGAGGACCCATTGCTTTTGAAATTTGTCCAATCAAAGGAAAGTATTTACACAAACCTATTTACGACAAGGAAATGTTGGCAATACTACATGCACTAAAGAAATGGCGACCTTACCTAATGGGAAGACACTTCAAAGTAAAAACAGATCATGATAGTATTAAATAATTTTTGGAACAAATATTATCTTCAAAAGAGTAGCAGAAATGGGACACAAAGTAACTTTGAAATCATCTACCAAAAAGGGAAGAAAACTGTGATTGCAGATTCACTCTCAAGAAAGGATGAGAATGTGGAAGGATTGCTTTGTGCCATTTCTATTATCCAACCAGATTAAATAACCAAAGAAAAGGATGAATGGAAGAATGAGAAAGAAGTGTCGATGCTCATTCAAAAATTGCAGCAAGATCTCAGTATATCTGATACATTTAGCTGGAAAAATGATTAGTTATGGTACAAATATCGCTTATATATTTGTAAGAATTCTCAACAAAAACAAAATATTTTTTTGGAATTGCACACCTCCCCCTTATGAGGGCACACGGGATTTTTAAAAACTTACCATAAGGTCATGAAGGAATTCTTTTGGGAGGGCCTTAAATCTGATATTCAAAGGTTTGTGGCAGAATTTTTGGTTTGCCAACAAAATAAATTTGAGAAAATTAAGACCTCACGCCTCTTACAACCTTTAGCCATTCCAAGTCAACGTTGGGAGGAGGTTTCAAAGGATTTTATCATACGTTTACAAGTCCAAAGGAAAGAGTGTAATCATGGTGGTAGTTGATAGACTTACAAAGTATGAACATTTTTGTGCATTATCGCATCCATTTAAATCCAGTATAGTTTCTACTACATTTATGGAAATAACTCAAAAGCTACATGAAAACCCAAATATTATTGTAACTAACAAAAATCACATTTTCAATGGAAATTTTTTGATCGAATTATTTTCTTATGTAGGTACTCAATTAGATCATAGCTCATCTTATCATCCTCAATCTGATGGGAAAACTGAGATAGTGAACAAATGTTTGGAAAGATATTTTTGTTGCTTTGTATCTGATAAACAAACACAATGGGTCAAGTGGTTACCTTTGGCTAAATGGTGGCATAACACTTCCTTCCATACTGTAGTAAAAATGACCACATTTATGGCACTTTATGGATATCATCCACCATCCATCACATCATATTTAAGAGAAAATTCAGTAGTGGAAGATCACATTGAGCATCAACAACAAGATATCCAAATCCTAAAGGATAACCTCACTTTAGCGCAGAATCGAATGAAACAACAAGTAGATCAGCATCGAAGCAAAAGAGTTTTGATGTAGGCGACTACATCTTTTTACAGCTACAACCATACATACAATTGTTCCTCAAGCAAGCTAATAAGGATAATAAATTATCACCAAAGTACTATGGTATGCTTATAAGGTGTTGCAAAAAATTGGTACTATGGCATACAAATTGGAGGTTCCTGCATCTTCCTAAGTGCACCCTATTTTCCATGTTTCATGATTAAAGATGGTTATAAATGATAATCTCCCAGTTTAAACAATATTTCCAGAACTTGATGAGGAAAGAAAAATCATATTAGAACCTAAAGCAGTCACGGAAACAAGAACCTAACATCTACGAAATCAATCAATTTCAGAGTATCTCATCAAGTGGAAGAAATTGCCCATTGAATATTCCACATGGGAGGATGTGAATTTTATACAGAAGCATCCATAACTACTCAAGCATTGAGGACAACACTTTTTTGAAGGAGAGGTGTTTGTTAGGTCCCTATACTACTAGTGTATCCGCTTATTATTATTCTTAGTGCAGCCCCCTTATTTTTATTGGTGTACCCATGTAGTCCTCATAATGGTATTATTGTGCCCCATAGAAGCCCACTATTGTTATTGGTGTGCCCTTACATTATTATTTTTATGTAGGATATCATTATATTATGACCCCTTAGACTCCTATATATAGAAAGGAGGTCTTGTCATTTGTATCATCCAAGAATTATTCATTTATGTAATGTAAAGGAGTTTTCCCCCTCAAAGAGGCTAATTTATAAGTCATTGATCTATCTTTTCTTCTATTTTATGATCTGGTTGCATAACACTTCTTCATTACAACTTAATGAGCAACTCTCACTATCACCAATACTTGCAATTGAGCAATTTGAAGATAAATGGCCTATAGTTCTATAATAAAAACATAAAAACAACTTACTTGTAGATTAAATCTCCTCTAAATCCTCTAATTCATAATCTGAAATTCTCTCTGACTATTTGACTGCTTCATCATTCAGGGAAAGCCTCTTGACACCACATGAAGCTTGTATATCTATATCATAGATGGACTGTAACTCATGCCATATCTCTTTGGCAGTCTCAAAACAAATTATTTTTCAATATCTAACTTGGACAACCTCTCATGATTTCCTCCCTGGCTTGTTTATCAAACTTATCATTTATTGCTCCATTCTCCATAGATAACCATACATGCAAATCAAATGATTGTAGTAGACTCTCATCCTTACCTTCTAAATTGTATAATTTGATCCATTCAAAAACGGAACTCTATCTTAGCTAATCCAATATTGGTTCTCCATGATCATGATCTTCCTTCTAATTGTTAAACTAATCATGAAGGAGCCTTGCTCTTATGTAACCAATTATTGGAAACAGTGGAAACCATGACACTATTGAGAGGGGTGTGAACCAGTAGTGTGACCAAATTATACAATTCTTCACAAATTATACTTTTCAATCACTTTAGCAATTACTCATGAATCAACAACACAACTTAATCATATAAAACATAACATTATAATCATCATCAAGAATATGAGAAACATATACACAAGACACCAATCTTATTTTTATTACTATATGCTTCAACTAGATTACAATATTTCCACACAATCCAATACTTGTAGTTTTATTAGTTGTTGCTAAAAGGAAATTTTATCCCTACTCGTTTGCCAGTCTTCACTGAAAGGGTCTCATTAGGGTAATTTTGAGGTCTAAAATGGGCCCCCCTATGAAAAATGTACAACCAAAATAAACTTTATAAAAACCAATAGGATTCAAGATGATGATGTTAACCAATTAGGGGAATTTTGAGGTCTAAAATGGGCCTCCTAAGGAAATTATCAAATAATAGTGGAAATAATAAAATAAGATTAGATTACATCATCAAATTTTAGAGGGGGAAAAATATATATAAAAAAAAACTAATTTTTCAACTCTTATTTTCAACTTATCTCCCTATGGGTTTACTCAAATTTCGAGCGGAGACACTCATTGGACGTATAATTTGATTCCTCATCCAAGGAGTACCCATGGTTCATACTTTCAATGGACCCTACTACACGAAATATGATAAATACATGAAAAATGTGATTGCAATCACATTTTTCATGTATTTCTCATTTTTCATGTAGAAGAGTCCATTGAAAGTATGCAACATGGGTACTCCTTGGATGAGGAGTTAAATTTTGCATCCAACAAGCACTTCTGCTCGAAATTTGAGTAAAAACTTAGGGAGATAAGTTGAAAATACGAGTTGAAAAAGCAATTTTATTATTTTTTACTTTTTTATTTTTTTTTTTACTTTTTTACTTTTTTACTCCAAAAATGGTGAAACAACCCCCATGGTTGACATCATCATATTGAATCTTATTGGTTCTTATATAGCATATTTTTTTTGTGCATTTTTCTCAGGAGTCCCATTTTAGACCTCAAAATTCCCCTAATGATGGGGGATGATTCACCATTTTTGGAGTAAAAAAGTAAAAATATAAAAAATAATAAAATAATAAAACTATTTTTTAAACTCGTATTTTAAACTTATCTCCTAAGGTTTTACTCAAATTTCGAGTTGGAGTACTCGTTGGATGGAAAATTTAATTCCTCATCTAAGGAGTGCCCATGCTGCATACTTTGGATGGACCATGTTACACGAAAAATGAGAAATACATGAAAAAACATGATTGCAATCATGTTTTACATGTATTTTTCATTTTTCATGTAGCAGGTTCCATCGAAAGTATGCAACATGGATACTTCTTATATGAAGAATCAAATTATGCATCCAACTAGTGTTTCCACTCGAAATTTGAGTAAAATGATGAGATAAGTTGAAAATACATGTTGAAAAAATAGTTTTTTTCTTTTTTCCCTCTAAAATTTGATGATGTAATCTAATATTATTTTATTATTTCCACTATTACTTTATAATTTCCTTAGGAGGCCCATTTTAGACCTCAAAATTCCCCTAATGGTTACGCCTACTTTTTTATCAGCCTTTGCTAAAAGGGACTCTTGCATATACTCGTTTATCAACATATACTGAAAGGGACTGCTTCCCCTTATTCTTTATTAACCTTTGGTGAAACAAAGTCTTTCCCCTACTCATTTATCAGCCTCTACTGAAAGGGACTCTTTCCCCTAAAACACAATCTACCACTTCTTAGCCCTATTGATTTATCTTTCATCCATTTTCAAACTAGAACCAATAGACTACTTTCCTTCATATAAAAATTAATTTGCTCAACTTCAACTGCTCACCAAATCCACCATACAAATACCTTCAACAATCTCTCGATTATTGAACAAATCACGTAAATTCACATAATCATGTCACCAAACATACACACCAACAATATCAAAACACAAATCACCAATTCATTCTTTTCCTTTCAAAAACACCTCTTAGACACCAAGATTGGCCTTTGATTCACCTATGATGCATACTAACACTATGCATCTCATTGCACCATAAACCTTCCGCTAGGTTGCTCGAATTCTACTTGTAAAGAATTTTGCCTGCTAAAATTAGGTTCTTTTCCTTTTAGTTAACTTTGGGCTTCCTCCATGCATAAACTATATTTTTATCTTTCTCCTACTTTAGTTAACTCTTCTAAATTTCATCTATAGGTATTTAAAAACTTGTATGTTGTTCTGATAAGAATCTTTGAGTTTAACTGCTCAAAACCTGTTGTTATGGAATTTTATCAGATTTTAATTATAGTTTTAACCTGCTCTTCTATTTCACTTTATTCTTTGCATGAATATATGAATTTTTCCTTTGTCCTATTCAAAATATGTATTTTATTTCTTATCTCCAACTTATCATTCACCAATCTTCTGTTTTGAGCTTAAGCTGTGAGCTTTTCTGCTAACTTTTCTTATTCTGGCATTTTACAGGTTTTAGCTAAGCTTTTCATTAGTAAGTTAGCTCTAACTTTGGCTTAATTGAAAATTCCGCATTTTATTCTGTCCATGCCGACAATCTTCCTTTCAAGCCCTTGTGCACTAGCCCTTATACCCATGAGACCATGGGTTGTGACTTTGGCCTTAGTCCCTTGAGCACTTAGTTGTGGGCCCGTTTTCATTTTAAGCCCTGAGGGCTTATCTTCCTCCATGCCCTCAATCTTCTCGTTGCACGAGACCAATTATCCGTGCTTGGCTCCCGACACCTTTACCCCAATGCTCCTCTATTGTGCCTTCAAAACACCTCTGAGATAACCTTTACGGGATTACGTGTCCTATGGTGTTGCCCATCCACTTTTCCATTGGTCGTCACTTTACAGTTGCCCATGCCAATGTATCTTGCACCTTGTCAACCTATCATTTCCCTTATGCCCATTTGGAAAACCTTCTAGGTTTTATCTGCAAGGATGATGTGTCCCGATGGGGTCCCCTAGCTACACCTGTGAGCCAATAATATGCCAGTTCGGGCTAAGTTGGCTTTGACACTTGTTGTGTCATCCTGGTGCCTAATCATCATGTTGGTTCTTCCTCTGTGCACTTCAAAACCCTCCAGGATCACACCATCAGGATGATGTTATGATAATGTCACATGTTCCATGTGGTGCCACCTAAGTGGTGACACATGTCACTCTGAAATGGGCCACTCGGGTACCTGAAAACAATGAATCTACATGCCAAATGTCCACCTCTTATTGGCCCAATTTTGACGCCATCTGTGACGAATAACATGCTTCGTCCCAACCTTTAACTTCCTTTCATGCTCTTTTAACCTCTGGGATCACCCCTACGGGATGAGTTGTTACTAGACTCCACCTTCGGCCAATAAAATTGCTCTCTATTGCTACGTTGTCTACCACATCTACCCAACCATTTGTTTAGTTGCTCACAAAAACGACTTTATGGTCGTGTCTACCACCCTTCAAGCTGCTTTTCGTTTTAAAGGGGGAGTTTAATTAACCTTCGTTGTCAATCTAACAATCTATGGTTTGGATAAAGTGCCCATTGTGCGACCCCCTGCCTGCTAATTCTCAAGGGCGCTCAACCTCGCACACTTTTTCCAATGTGTCGGTGGGGACTTGTGGTGGTTGATCCAACAAAAACTTTTAACCAAACACCTCCACCAATTGTTCTGCTAGGTTTGGTCAACCGCTAAATTACTTAAACTGCTCCAAAGCACTTTTTCCAAACTTGACTCTACAATTTGACTTTTGAGGTCCCTAGCTTTGACTGGCCATATTTGTTGATCCAGGAAGCCATTTACGATACTCCACGTACCACTAGAAAACTCTTTCATATCTCTATCCATATGAGTGGGTTCTAATATCAATTGAGATGATATTTTGAGCTGGAAATTATTCCAAATGTCCTGCACCTTCACAACTTAGCTCTGCCACTAATTTTCGACAATCTGAGATTTGGAATACCTTATGTCATCCTTTTGCCATCCTGGGTTGTGCTTTACCATGTTTTTCTATTTCCATCAATGAAAACATCATTAATTATTTTCCTTTGCCATCATTGACAACACAGTTCCAGCAAGACCATCAAATGGAGAAGCATCTTTTAAAGAAGAAAAGAAACAAAGAACTCAAGGTCAAAGGAACTCCAGAGGATGATTCAGCTATAGAAGAAGAAAATTTCATCAGGAAGCTAAAAAGGGGAGCTAGAAAACACAAAGGTAGGTTACATTTTAAATGTTTTGAATGTGGTAGAATAGGTCATTATGTTAAGAGATTCACTTTTAAGGAAAAAAAATTCCACGAGAAAAATATTTATTCTGAAGAAGACAACAACTCTTTAGATGAAAGTATTACAAACGAACCAGATGCAAGAGAATTTCTCTTCATAACCCAAGAAAATCATGATATTGATCATGATGATGAAGAGGTCAATGATTCAAATGATGAAGAACCAAGTATGAGAATAGATTCTTTATGGGGACTCAGAGAAGATTTAGGAACTGAATAAGAAGATGGAGACTATTGAGAAAAGTTGAAGAATAGTGAAAATGAAAATACCTTGCTCAAAAATAAGAACAAAGAATTGAAAAACTTACTTGAGAAGCTTGATAAAGAAAATATTTGTTTAAATGTTTGGCTTGGACGAAAAAACTGAATTGAGGAAGTGTTGAAAACCCATATAAAGAAGAGAGAAGAAGAGTCTAAGAAACTTGAAGAAGAATTTGTGTCATTGAGAGTTGAAGTTGATAAGCTCAATAAGAGATTAAACAATTGGGTAGTGTTGGATAACATTCTCAACTATCAAAGATCATCAACCGATAAAATTGTTATTGACTATACAGGAGCATCCTCAAGTAAGGAAGTGTTGATGGTGTTAGAAATCCATCAACTAAGGGGGTCTCCCTGATGAAAAGTCCCAATTAGACTTTGCATCATTTTGTGTGGGAGCCCTTATGGAACTAAGGCCTACCTTCCATATATTTTTCTAGATTTTCCTTGGCTACAAATTTTAGCACAAGACAGCAATGTACAGGTGCTTTCAGATTAGCAAGTGAATATGCCTTGTGCAATGTTCAGTTGTGGAATGTCTCAAGGTTCTTCTACTGAAAGGCGAGATAAAAGTGAACCTTTAAAAGACAAGTAATAGTACTAAACTCGTAAAGACACACAAGCATGTACATATGAATGAATCGTTGAACAGTTAGCGAAATAGTTCACATAGAGGTAATGATTGTTAAAACAAATACAACACACCTTCAACGAGATGAGTACCAAAGCCACCGAAATAGTTCAATTTCCTTAGTACATATGAAACAATATACATCCCAAATATTCAAAGAATATTCTTACAACATATTCATGAAAGTGTGTTGGCTCAACGAGTTTCTAAATTAAGAAAAAGTTTCAAGATACATCAAGACAGTGAACAACACTAGCCCCAGTAGTGGAGCATTTGAGGAACCACTTACTCCTCTAAAAGAACTATTTTCCTCTCTAATGCCTCGTAGGAGGGGCCAAGGTGAAATTATTCTTCATGAGCTATGATGATGTATATATAACAAATGGGGTGACAATTCACCTCCCTTGTGACTCTTGGACTACCCTCATGATTGTTTGACTTCTCTATGACTCTTTGACTCCTTCATGACTTTTCAAATTCTATGGATGACTCCTGGACTTCTACCTTACATTACATTGCAGATACATTGAAATTATATAATCCACAAATGATGTGGCCAATGATGACATGACACTTTAACAAGATATGACAAGACATTGATGACATGGCGATGTCAAGCCATTCTTTTTGTTGCTATCTTTGAGTCCTCTTGAGAGATGGTGTGTATTCTTATTCTTCCTCGTCCATAAGGCTTGAAAGTAGGGAGTCTTCAATGTGATCTTAGTCTCCAGTTATTGTCGCAAACTAGTGTCCCTTTGTCTTCCTTGATTGATCATCTTGTTTTCACAACATGGTCCCCTTCTCCATCTCGCTCATCATTATCCTGTCATGACATGAAATGATACCTACAACTGAAATCCACTCATAACGAGATGACATCAGTCTAATAAACCCATAGCCTAACATGCCTCATGAAAATCATTGAATGAGATGGAACTAGGTGATAGACTGGGAGACAGGCTCAAGGATTGTGTTGTTCCACAGCTTAGGAGATCAGGGGCTAGGATTCAGCGTTGAGACTACGTAATGCATAGTTCATGATGGCATGGGCAAGAAAATGGTGTAGTTGAGGAGCTCAAGAGGTCAGGTTGGAGGCTTGAGGCTTGAGGTTGCACGCTGCACAGTTCTGGAGGGACAGAGGCCTAGGGATTTTTCATTTCTATAGTTCAAGAGCTCAAGGATGAGACTTGTTGCTTGAGACTGTACAGTGCCCAAAGGAGACTGGCTGAGGCAGATATTGCGCAGTTTTGGAGCTGAAGGTTCGGGACTAAGCACTAAGACTACATAGTACATAGTTCTGGAAGAAAATTCCTATGCATTACACAGTGCCAAGAGGAAAGTTTTAAGCTTGAGGGATGAGACTACGCAATCCGCAATTCAGGAAGGTTGAGTGAGGCCAGGTTGCTGGGTGGGGAAGTTTTTCGGATTTGGCTAAGTGTGTGATTTATGAGGCTAAAGTAAACAGGGAAAAAACTAGAGCATGATCGCACACATAGAATAGTTGATGACGCAACATTGATCATTGAAAACACATGAATAGCATACTTCCCTCAATGCGACGACATTGTGACGAATTTTCCCAAGTGTGCACTTTGCAACGACAATGACGACACTTGTGCGACAATGCTTGAAACTTTAAGAATGACTGTGATACATGTCTAGATGGTAAGCATAACTTATTACCACCAAGATCACCCCTTGAAGGAAACCAAAACTACATTTTTGCGATGTGCGATGCTTTCCATGACAAAAGATGACATTTGCGACAGTAAGAGGAAAATGAAAACGACATATACAAAATGCAAACGACATTGAAAGAGACACATGCCAAAATGAATATAGCATGAAAATGACACTTATTATCGTGAAAACAAGCAAAAGTAGTAGTTGTAAACATGAAAGTGACACTTGTGAAAGTGAAGGTGTGCAAAAGCGACAGTTGGAAAAACTCATCGAAATAGTAGAACAATCGCAACCAAAAGTGAGAGACTATAGATGAAAGTGTGCATTGACGATCGACATAAGTTGAACATTGTATAGGCGTTGTCTTGTTAGATTTCTTCCATGCCTATTCAAGCTTGCATAAAAGAGTGCGCTCAAACCCTTGTTACAGACTGAACATATGTGAGGACGTGACTTTCACACTTACAAATAGAGAAGAAGACTAGAATACTTAATAAATCATCAAATGACCATAAAGTGACTTTGGAACAAACGATCATAGCATCCAGAGTAGGCTCCAAAATTCAAGTGTAAGCCAAATTTTAGAGGGTGTTTGTCACAGCGACACACTAGTAGAACTCTAGCTTCTCTGCCTTGGTCAAATCTTTCGTGCAAGATCTAGTTTCTTAAGAAGTATTGATTCTCCATCCATATTACTCTGGTTTTACCACTTAATCCGGCTAGAGATATAGTTTGCTTCATCTTTTTCTCAGTTGAAGACAATCATAAAGCCAACAATATTGCAATGTTTCGACTTCAAGAGAAGGGTAATGTAACTTGTGAGCTTAAGATTTTCAAAGTTTGAGTTTTCATCTTTGGTGTCGCTCTGCTGCCAACAGGTCTGGACAATACCCCGACAGAGTCACTTAAGGAACACAAGAATTTCTTCGATGCTAGTGAGCATAGACATTACCCTGAAAATTTTACTTGTTTCACCTGCATGTGCAAGAAGCCTTTCCCTTCTTTCACCCTTTATTTATCTATTTTATAGGACTGTGCATCAACACTTATCCATTCCATGAGGTGGAAGAGGGATCCTGACTTACTGAGAGCATAAGAGTTTCCCCTTGTCCCTCTCTACTTGATTGGATTAGCGTGGAAAACACAGAAACATAAAGAATCGAGCATAGAAATGAGGCTCCTAGAAAAGATACAGGAGTCATTATTTCACATAAATCTCTCCTTGTGTAACGATCATATTTTCCATCAAAACATCATCAACCAAATGGTATGAATCAAGACGAAGAAGGACTAAAGGTTAGCCAAATGTTGCAGTGTCACAAGACCCTTTTCTATTTTTCCACATTATTTTTCAATCCAAAGAGAACATCCTTCATGTGAAATCTTATTAAACAAAACCAAATAAGACAAGGAAAAATATGAAAACATAATAAAAGGACAAAGCAAATGGAGGCTAACAAAAAAGAGGATGCAAGACAAGCATATGAAAACACAAGAAAGAATACAAAGAGCGAGTGCAAGATGAGTGTGCAAGGGAAGACTAATATGCAACTAGAACTACTCCTAACCTAACTAACTAGATGAATAGGGTCACGTGTAATGAAATTTCCAATGTAACCAATGTAACTTCTCCTGACATGCATACATGAAGATAGAAGTGATTAAAACAGATATAAGACAATGTATGATCGAAAATATAGGAGCTTGAATATTTTGCACAACAAATTGAAGGTCTTTCCTGTCAAGAGAAAGATATGTCATAACCACTACTTCTAACCAGCTCTCACTCTTACCTTTTCGGTGAAAACCATAATTAAACAAGCCTCGGGAGCCTCCTGAAAATTTATCTTCATCTATACTATTCTCCTTAGCAAGCATGCGAAAAGATCAAACCCTTTTATTTGTGACAAAGCTTTCTAGGTAATATTGCTCCAACCATTCGGCAATTGTATCATGAAATTCTAAATAGTCCTCTTGAGAACCCTGAAATCTTTGAAAAGATGAATTTTAAATTAAAAGTGTGGGATCAAGATGAGAATCTTGTGAGGGAAAAACAATTTGATCATATTCAAAAGGCTTGTCAAGATAGTGAGGACCTGACATAACCATTAGTGAAGGTTGAAGTGCCTCAACTACTTGAGAATTATCTGAATAGTGAGATAAAGCATAAATACTAATCAATTTGAAACAACTTTCATTGGATATACTGGTGGGAAAATGATAAAACACTGGCTTAATCCATAAATATAATTACCATAGGAAATGTGAAACAAGGTGAAGGAAACAAACTTGGATCCCAATTGCAATAGACATCATGTATTATCATAAGAAATACTCAATGATTGTTTATTAGAACTAATGATTGAAATTAATATTATTATATTCAAAAGAGTGATATTAATTTTTCCATGTATTATACGTATTATTAACAATCAACATTTTCTTGGCAAAAAAAACTAGACATTTTCTGCGTCATCTCATGAAGTTTCCAATAGTTTTTTATTATCAAGTATATCTATATTAGTTGTATCAATATGCATAAGAAAATACTTGTTTTCAATTGGAAATAAAAACATTAATGCAACTTACTTGAGCTTTTGGTTTTCAATGGACAAATAGCCCGGTTGTAATTGGAGTTGGGAAGGCTAAGTAATGTTTCCAATGGGTTTTTATTTTGTCATTTTCCTATTACAATTAGAAAAATGTATATATTATTAGTTCCCAACTTTAGTGAATATGGAGTATACATGAGTATTTTTGGAATGTAAACCTCATTGTTGTATGAACCAAGAAAACTTCAATCTCTACATGAACAAAAGGAGGTTTAATATAAATAAAAAATTGAACAGAAAAAAAATAAGTGAATGAAATTTTATTCTTATATTGATTACATAATTGAAGTTATAAATTATAATGCATCCTATGAATATAAGTAATGTTTCTAAAGGATATTTAATAATATTAATGATGTTGAGTTCCTTTCAATGAGAGTGGTGATCTCCATGAGCCCTAGCTTGTCTTTGAAGTACATGAACTTGTCCCTCGACAACGGCTTCGTCAGAACATCAATTGTCTGCTCATCAATGGAGATGTACTCACGCCTTATCACTCTCCTCTACACCATGTCATGGATATAGTGGTACTTGATCTCAATATGCTCTGACCTATCTTGGAACATAATTCCAACTCTTAGTTGAACAATCCTGCAAACAACTCCTGGAGCTATACTGCTTTGATACAAGCCTCATTAGTTTTGATGTACTCTGCTTCAGCAGTGCTAAGTGCAATCGACCTCTAATTCCTACTCATCCATGATATCATAGTTGATCCCAAATTGAAGCATACTCCCGAGGTACTCTTCCTATCTTCAACACTTCCTGCCCAATCAATGTTTATATATCCCTAAAGTTGTACATCCTTGTTTGCAACATACCTCAAGCCATAGTTTATTGTACCACACAAATATCTCAAGATATGCTTTGCTACAATTCAATGCTCGTGTCTTGATTCTACCTGGAATTGGCTCAAGGTGTTCACAGCAAAGGAAATGTCCGGCCTAATATTAACTAAATACATCAACATACCAATCAGTCACCATGGGAGTCGCCATGGATACTGAATCTCTTAAGGATCTCTAACATGTACTTTCCTTGACCAAGGGAGACTTCACCAAGTTTCTGACATACTTCTAATCCCAGGTAATGGTGCATCAACCCAAGATCCTTCATATCGAACTCAGAAGCCAACTGCTTCTTGAAATGAATGATAAGAGGCTTGGCACCTTTCATAAACAAGTCATCAACATATAATAATAGGATCACATGTGCATTCTTCATAACCTTAAAGTAAAGGTTTGGATCAGCGTCACTCTTGGTAAATCCCAATCTCGTCAGATACTTGTCAATACGAGCATACCAAGCTCTTGGAGCTTGCTTGAGTCCATACAAGGCCTTTTTCAATATGCAAACATGAGACTCCTTTCCATATACCTCAATCCTTGAGGTTGCTCTATGTACACCTCTTCCTCAATCATGCCAATTAGGAAAGTAGTGCTTATATCCATCTAGTGCAATTCCCATCCCATAGAAGCAGCAAGTGAGATGATCGATCTAATGGAGGTGTACCTAGAAACTGGACCAAAGGTCTCATCATAGTCTTCCCCCTCTTTCTAGGAGAATCCTCTAGCCACGAACCATGCCTTATATTTGTCATACTCCATCTGCAACATGCTTAATCTTGTATATCCACTTGGAAGTCACCACTGACTTCCCTTCAAGTCTTGACATGATTTTCCAAACACCATTCTTCATGATTGATTAGTACTCTTCATTCATTGTTTCCTTCCACACTTGTTGACTCGTCGCTTCTTCATACAGGGAAGGTTCTTCATCAACGAGTTTTGTCATGATAGTTGCATAGTTGGATATCTCTGAGGTTTCTTTACCTCTCTAGATGTGCCATCAGGGGCTACATGTCTTTTTGCCTCTACCAATGCGGATCAAAGCCACGCTGGTCTCTTCTTGATCTCTGGAACTAAAATTGGTTTTGTTGGATCTTGAGGCCCTTCTAACCTTCCAGTACATTCTGTAGAACTTTAATGCTCCTCTTGATGCCTCCTACTTTACTTCTTCCAAGGAATAGGAGCCTTCCTTAGACCTCCAATATGCCACTTTCTCATCAAAGTTGACATCTCGACTAACTTCGATCTATCGTTGCTCTGGAATGTATATTTTGTAGGCTTTTAGAGATTCACTATATCCAACACATATACCTTTCTTTCCTGAAGGCTCAACTTTGTTCCTCTTATCCTTAGGAACATGAATATCTACAAGATAACCAAAGATTTGCATGTGCCTGACCTTTGGCTTCTGTTTAGAGAAGGCTTCTTTAGAAGTCATACCTTCTAGAACTCTATGAGGACTTCGATTTTGAATGTACACAATTGTATGTGACGCTTCTTCCCATAAGAACAATGGAAAGTCCAAATCATGCATCATCACCTTGTCAAATTCTTCAATGGGCATGTTCTTTCATTCTGCTACACCATTATGTTGAGGATTATAGGGTACAATTAGCTCCTTCTTAATCCCAGCCTGCTCACAAAAAGCAACAAGCTCCTTCTAGGTGTATTCTCCTCCACTGTTAGATCTTAGAATCTTAATCTTTCTACTTCAGCGTTGAATTCCGGAAAGAAATGTATCCATGTCTTACAGGAGAAGTCATCAATAAATGTCACATAGTACAACGAACCACCAAGCAATTTTACGGGCATCAGACCACATGCATCAGAATGAATAAAGTGCAAGGCTTCCTTAGATCTGTTGTCATTGTTTGGAAATGGTTTCTTGATGCTCTTTCCAAAAGCACAACTTTTGCATACACCAACATTAATCAATAATCACCAACTGTTGCGAAGGCGTCCCATGATTTAGGAAGACCATTGAGTGTTGTAATCACTAGTTCTTGATCAGGTATGGATTCTCCAAATTCTTGAATCTGATCTCTTATTGAGAAATCCTTACAAAGTAAGAAGCCATGGTGTCATCATTAGTTGTCCTTGTACTTCAAAGTTCATTCTTCAAGCTCATTGGTTAACCCACATTCTTGATAGTGTAGAGATTCATTAGGGCATCGTACATCTTCCTTGAAAGATTTGCAATGTAGGGAACCAAATGATCCCTAATGGAGTCTATTGTGATGCTCATAACGTTGATGTCATCCTCCTTGAACTTTGTTATTCTTGCA
The DNA here is from genome assembly GCA_000404065.3 of Pinus taeda. Classification (NCBI taxonomy): domain Eukaryota; kingdom Viridiplantae; phylum Streptophyta; class Pinopsida; order Pinales; family Pinaceae; genus Pinus; species Pinus taeda. Next base: position 170,071 of record APFE030228362.1, read on the forward strand.
TCATCTTCTGGTTTAGTAACCTTCCTTGTAATGATATCCAAAACCTTGTTCTTGGCAAGAAGAATGTTTATTCTAACTTTCCAAGCTCTGAAGTTTGATGCTCCCTCTAGCTTGTTTTCAAATTTAATAGATGTAGCAATCAAAACCAATCTGCAAGTACTTGAATAAAATGCTTTCTAGGGTTTTGACAAAGTAATTTCAATGTCCCTTCCTTCCTTCACCAAAAATCTATACCATGTTGATTTTCTAGTGCAATTAGGGTTAGCACAATATTTCTGAAACTCTAATAATTACTTTTAATGTAGATTTTTTAACTTATTCCAATGTATCATTCAGCAATATTACTTTAAAATTCAACAATAAAGAACAGTAGAGATCACGATGCACAAAAAAGAGATAAGATTTACCCTAGAAAAACCCACTACATGGAAAAACTCAACAACCTTTTCAATAGAGAAATTATGCTTGTTTAATGACACACTTAGACCTATGGTCAAACCTTGTCTTCTCATCCAAGTCAAGTCACCCAAACTAATTCTGCACTTCACTCTTGATCCTACACTTCCAAAATTTCAACCCTCCTATAATGGCTAGTTGCCCCAAAATTTTGGTCATGTGGCAATTGCCCCAATAACCCAGAAAATTTTGACCCCATACAACAATTGCCCTAGAAAATGTGAACCATAGGGCGAGAGAGAGAGATCATTTCACATGTGCAACTTCCTAGATAGAGAGAGAGGAGAGAGAACACTCAACTTTCTTTTCCCTCCTTGCACTTTGGTCACTTGCCTAAAAACTATCTTGTGAGAGGAATGTGAATTGCCCAAATGAGGAGCTCGAGCTACTTTTATATAGTAATTTGTCTAGGGTGAATGGATGTATCTTTTGGCCAAGGCCAACTTGACTTGGAGGAAAGTCGACTTGTCACTTTTGGAGCCAAAAATTTACATTTCAAACATTCAAATTTACATCTTTTAAAAGTCGCAATGGAACTTTGACTCAAAATAAATTTTCTTTTTGACTTGAGCATTTATAAATATGCTTTACAATTATAAAGATAATTACATCAAGTGACCAAATGTGCATTATGAAGACCAGCCATAGTTCTAAATTCAATACACTTGGAGATTATAGTGGTAACAAAAAAAAACAACCCCATATCACACAAATACAAAACCACTCTAGTTGTTGATTTCGCTAAATACAAGAGAGAGAGAGAGAGAGAGAGAGAGAGAGAGAGAGAGCCTCTTAATAAATTGCACATGAACAACAAAGAGTCAAAAAATGGGACAAATATTTTCAACCCAAGGATGCATTCAATCCACACCGATAAGAAAAGCCCCAAATAATTCATATTTTTACCTTTGGTTAAAGTCATACAACCTAAACATGTAAACTCCACCTAATAATAGAAGATTATTGTATATCTTAGCAAGTTATGAATTCAATACTCTATAGGATAATAAAAATAGTGCATTTGAATGGTAATGTAGTGTTTTACTTAGAAGGAAACATATGGAAGTATAAGAAAATGACATGCATTGGATATGAGTATCTTTAGTTCATGTTTATTTTAACGTATCTATTATTCATGATAAATTCCTAAATTGTATTATTCAAATTTGACAAATAATTTATTTCCAAGCTACATATACCAAATTGGTGTATGTGACTCTCTTGTTTTTGGGACAAGGGACCCACTTCCATGCAACGATTTGATTTTTAAAATCTACAAAGGCGTACATACCCTACTCACCTCTAGATTTGAACCTATGGCCTCTTACAAGAGAACATGTTACCCGTTAGGCTCACTCAAACTATTATGAATAAAAAAAATAAAGATAAACATACAAAGTGTATCCAAAGTACAGAGCAACTCACAACAAGCATCATTCAAAACAAATATATCAACAAAACTTCAAACCTAGGCTTATCAGCATATAAGTGTTTATATACACATGGTCATGTGTCTATCATTTTTTTCGTAAAAATAAACATTTAACAAAAAATATACCATTACAAAAAATAGTTTTTAACTCGGTTCATGGTAGAGCTATTAGAAGATAACAGCCAAAAACTTGCCTATGAAGATTGGCAATTGATCTCAAAAATCTTGTGCCTGACTTTACGGTTAAAATATCTAAAATACATCTACATTTAACTTCTCGTAATAACTTATTCTAGAAAATAATTGACCAATACAATAACTCATTATAGGAAATAATTAACCAATACAATAATCACAAAGGTTAAAGGCAAATTTAGAGAAGTAATACTACTAAAAACAGTTCGGACTTATTACATTGGTAAGCACGGTCTATTTCAGAATAAGGTTTCAAGAATTTTCAATCTTTTAAAAAATAAAAATATATAAATGGTCTAAATTTAACAATCTGGGAATATTCTTTATATGCAATGAATTAAATCATTGTTTTCAAACCATTTTTCCATTTCAAAACTTACGCAGCGCGTTTGCAATCTCCACTCTATCCTGACATTACATAGATTTCCTAACATTACCATAAATTTCCTAACATTACATAAATTAAATGACTGATAAATTCAATAGCACTTAGGTGTTTTGATGGCTATCCATTTATCAGCCATTTAATTTACATACCTGTACTACTTTATAATTACGATCCACCATTTCTCGTCCATCACACTAAATCTTTGGGTGCCTCAAGTCCATATATAATGAAGATCGATTCATACATTTGGTACTTCGCATTAAAAAATATTTATGAAGACACTGAATCTTCAAACTTAACACCTGTGTAACATTTGCTCGCACTTTTAGACTCTTAATAAGTATTTTTATGTCCACGACACGAGACTAAGTCCATAACAATAAATTTGCCGGTATATTCACAACATTTATGAGCGGGAAGGGGTGCGTATAATCTAAGTGTCGTTTGTAGCATTCACGATTTGCTTTTAAAATGCCATCTACAGTTTGGTTATTTCAACTAGCATGCATTTTTCTGTAAGAAATATGTGTGATAATATTCACAAGGTTATGTACTCAACAGAGGAAGCATCTAGATCTAGTAAAATCAATACTAAATTGCTAACAGACGATTAAAAATAATAACCAATATGGACTAACCAGTCTATTTATTTAACTGTAACGTAAAAATCAAAAGCAAATCAAACCTGATATCTCAAGATCTGCATGCAGTTATAATTTTTAAAGTCAAGTCAAGCAAAACCATGAATTTTGATAAATATGATCATGGATCAGTTGTGTAAAATTATTAATTAATTAACAAGGCAAGTCCCTTCACATGAACATCCTATTGTTTCACCCTTCAGAGCCAGTGAATACTCGATTTTATCTTTTCAAGAACGATTAATGGCACAGTAATAGAGATTTTCACAAGTACAACGTGAACAAATTGCCTTGAAAATAATTGGTGGTTCGAACAAAGCTTTTTCAGACCATACATAAATCTCGACAATCACTACATTTTCCTCCGTCAATTATATGCGGCCCATATGACAAAGTGAAGCTAAACAATGTCATCCGCATCAAATGTACTTTTGGAGTTTCAGATTTCCATATAAATCCAGTGTTAAGACCATTTAAGAACTACTGAATAAAAAAGACTTATAATTGGTGGCATTCATACAGTTCTATCAACTTTGCAAAACTGTATTGGAAGTGCCTACAATTACAATACAAATCGTTAGCTTTTTCGTAATCAAATAACTGAAAGCTGTTACCCATTTATTTGTGACGTACACAATTACCTCAATCACTTTCATTTGCAAAAGATATAGAACACTCCAGAAATCCTCTGAGAATGGCAGACATCAAAATACAGCTTTGGTGCAATATGCTGTTACAACTTCCAACTTTCTTCTTCAAAATGAAAGTTTGGAATTCCAAGCCACAAACAAAGAAATTGTCCATTGATGTAATGGAGCGTCGTCCTTATCCTGATAGTAGATTTTTCTTTCCGTGACCAGCATTGAAATGACTTTTCTTGCAGACTTGATTTGCGACTCTACTCCTGCATAATCCTGAGAGGAACAGAGCTATAGACCATTCTTCCTTATTAATGCAGCTATAATTCGTTGTAAATCCCTGATCTCAGCATCCCTCTGTTCAAGTACTTTGACTAGTCGCTCTTGCTCTTTCAGATGGACACATTTGTTACCTTCTTTTCTTAAATTATTCTCACACAAAATTTCCTGATTTGTGCTTCTCTCATGTTTTATTTTCTTGCTATTTTGTAACGTCTCTTCTGTGTCTGTGCTACATATGTTATCAATGCCTTCACTGGGCCTCTTCCTTGTCAAAAGAACTGAATCACTTTTGAAAATATCTAACTGAGAATCCGAAGCTTCATATTTTGAGAGGTGCATTTTTCGGACAACAATATCCGTGTTTGATCCTTTCTTGGAACCACCCGTACGAAATGCTATACATTTCTGAGGACGCCCATATGAGTCCTGGAGAACAGAGAAACGAGGTAATTGTTAATTAAAATTATAAAAAATAGGCAGAAAAAATAACTTAGGATAATTCTATTAATTTCCAACGAATGTCCAAAACCGTATGCCAATGGGACTGAAGAAAAAAGCAATATCAGGCTATAGGAACCTGCAGGATTACCTAATGTTACTCCGAAAGCATAAAATAAGCTAATCTAAGATATATATTAAAAAAAATAATCAAGTCAAGTCAGAAAGAAAGGGAGGAGAGGAGCAGAGTATAGATATAACCCAACTCACCAGGCTCATTCTCGTGTTCAAATTCAGCTGCAATGTAATTCGATAAAAATTCTTTAAACCAACAGCAAGTCTAATAGAATTCAGCATATTCATGGTGTATGCGTGTGGTGTGTGTAGTATCACAGAGGTAAGTGCCCCCCATACCCTTGGGATCATAGGTCACATAGCAAAACTTTTCGCCATGTCCCCCTTTTTGTGAAATTCCACAAAATGCATGGCAAATCATTTTGTCAGTGGGGGCCGCGTTTCGCAAAAAGATGTCTTGTGTGTGCCCCGTCTAAAAAAAGGCACATATGAATGCCCTCCACCAAAGAGGGGAAAGTCTGGATGCCCCTTGTAAATTTTTTTTTTAGAAAAAATATTTAACAAGTTAAAAACCTAATTCACTACTGCCTCTACATATTCTTTTCCATCTCCATTTGACATTTGCACTGACCTTATGTAATTCGTTTTGAGCCGTCGAAATCTTTTTGTGAACAATGTCAAGCCACCAAGGAAGAGGAAAGTGTTGTTTGTAGCAGAGCCGCCAAGGAGCAGGCACTAGAAGCTACTGCCAAGAGACCATTATTAAGCTAAAAGCTATAACCAATCGGCCAAAGAGATACATCATTCCAATTTTGGATTGGATTTTAATGGGATATCTTGGGTATAACTGTTAGCAGCCCAAGTTTAAGAGATTTGACAACCAAATGTTCATTGTTCAAGTGTTTAATAGCCAAGGTGAACCCTACAGTCCGATGTTTAACAGCCAAGAAGACAGTTAATCATTTAGCGACATGTCTCCTGTGCTAAGGACCCCAACATCCCCCCATCCCGCATGATGCTCCCTAAAATTTGGTAGGTGTCTCCACATGTCCCCTAGGTGTTTTTCCTCACTCCTACATCCCCGAATACTGAAAAACTTGGTGGAACATCCGATACATAATCAAAATATCTCTTACATTTTAATTATATCACTTGAATATATTTATTATATAATAAATTTATATCAATTAATTATATATAGATTTTGTAAATGGAGATTTCCATAATCTATCATATTTTCAAAGTTGTTTAAGGATACCACTGTAAAATGTTGAGAGATCCCAATGTTTCAAGTGGACCCTCCACTCATCATACTCAGTGTTTTACTCCCTCAGGTTCCCACTGGGACAGCTTCAAGATGGGTCCCATAGACTTCGGGTGGAGATGGATCACCACATACCACGATCTAATAGGGTCTGCAAGGTGTGCCACCTATAGGAGCCAGAGACCGAGATGTACCTCATTTTCCAGTGCTCCATATACCATGAGATCAAAAGACAATATTATTGGTTATCTAGAGTCTGTAGGATCCCTCTCTACCTTCTTCCAATATCCTGACCAAAGATGCCTAGCCCTCTTCATCAAGGAGATATTTAAACACAGATCTCAGATCCTACATACCCTACTTCACTTGGGGACAATTCGGACGATCACACTATACTTTCAAATTGATCCAACTGATCGAAGCAACAAGCGACGAGCTGAGTTCTAGGGTATTTCAAATAGTAGAGCAGTGAGACCTCGTGTCTCCTAGAGCATCAAAGGGTTTAGTAGCTGAACAAGGGCCCGCCCACCTAACAGGTTCCTCCCCTACCCCGGCAGAGCAGCCAAAGACTTATCCAAAGCTTCTTTCCTTTGGCCTCGGATGTTAGAAGTAGCCCTTGCTCCTACATATCCCCCAAGATCATGCAGCCAAAATCCTTGTTTGATCCAAAGGACTGTAATAGCGAGCTAGCACCACTATCACCCCTGTCTATTATCAAACTCAAGCACTCTCGACATCATCGACCTCCAGCACTGGACTTATTCACTTAGCCTTCTACATGATCCGATTATATACATGTTTATGAGGCTGTCCTATTATTGTATCTTTCTATACATCATTTTATCCTAGATTTAGCTTTGGCATTTTCTAGGAGTTGCATTTGCAATCCCACATTGTACTCGTACTGATTGTATCCTTCAGTCCCATTGACCTATTTATGGTAATTCATTGGACATTAATAAAATTATCTTATATCATCTTATCTTGAAGATGAGAGGAGAGTCCGCTCAAAACTTGGGATATCTCAACATTTACACACTGATATCGAGTAATAACATTCAATATATATAACTTACTAATATGTAGAGCCCAAGGTTACTTGGGAGCAGAAGTGGGGAGCGACATTTTCAAAAGCCAAAGGCTCGGGAGTGAATTTTTATATAATATATATTTTTATATATTTTGATGCATGTATGTCAACAAAAGCATGTAGAATGATAAATTAGATATAAAAAGAATAAAACATGGTTTGAACCATATAACATCAATCATCTAGAAGTTATAATCTTCATCAACCACGTCCACAAGTTATTAACATACAACATATCGAGTCTCGTGATTCATCAATCTTAAAGTTTCAAGCTTTGAAAATTCAATATATAACATTTATCATCATTGATCACTAAAGTTGTAAGTTGTACTTGTAAGTTTGTAACCATTACCATTACCAAGTAACCAAACAATAACAAAGTTGAAAGAATATCTAACATGAAATGAAATATTTCAACTTTCAAGTTTCAACTTTCACGAAGCATCATATAATATATTCATAATTCATTACCAATGAGTTATAATTGCCAACTTCAAACTTCAAACTTAAAATGTCATATATCATTTACAAAAAACATCATAATAAATATGAAAGAGTCAACAATTATAAAAATTACTAGAAACTAGAAAAGACTAAGTAAATCCATTATCTACTGCTTCTTGTGGCCCTAGCCACGAGAAATGTCTAATTTCAAAGAAGGTCATGGTGGTCTACTGGGAGTCTCCTCTTGCATAGTCAGGTGACCAAAACCAGAAGGAACATGACCTTCATGTGAGGATGTAGATGTTGATAGAGGTGGTGGCAGCCAAGGAAAAGATTGTGGAACTCAAGCACTGCTACTAAATGATGGGGGTGGCATGGTTGTTGTTGCTTCATCGTCATCTTTCAAAAGTTTTGTTTCCAATACTTCTAGATGTAGAGCACCATCCTCCAAAATATCTTCCTCTGGGTTGTTGTCCCAAGTTGTATATGATTGTATCATCACAAGCCCGATCCCAATAATGACTCAACAACCTCAAGATGTAGTGCACATAAACCAAGCTTTCTACTTTGTTTTCATTGAGTTTCTTTCCTCCATTATGGATGAAGCTATAGGTGCTCCAACACCTCTCTGTAGAAGTATTTACGACCTATGAAAGCACTTTTTTTGCCAATTTTGACAAAAGTCCTTGGTCGCCATACACGTTGCACCATGTAATAGCATCAAATGTCCCTATCTTCCATTGCATGCAAAGAACCAAATACTCCAATGCTAGTGAGGTATTTGTCTAATTCAAGACGCAATCTAGCACACTCCTCCCTATCACGGACCAACTTGTCTAATGTTGTCATATACCCATTTTGTAACTCTAGATTTGTAAGGAGTTTGTTCTTAAACCCACCCCCAAGTGCAAGTTTGCCCAACCAAGATGTAAAGTAGTATTTTGGCATAAGGATATACACCAAGGCATGTAGTGGAACATTAAGTTGTCCCCCGTGCACACAGAAAATTGTGAATAATATCATACAAGTTGGGATCTTTTTCCTTAACAATATCTTTTATTTGCCCCAACATGTTATCCATATGGTCATACATCTTCCCAATCACTGGTGTATCTATATCTGCAAAATGAATCATCTGATAAATGGGCTTGGTGTATTGCAAAACTTCCTTCACACATGCCCAAAACAAACCATCAAGAGCGGTGCTCTCCAACTCATCAAAACCTTACCTGCCAACTACGATTGGAGCCTTGTCCTTTAATACCTACCAGCGTTGACTTAATTCCATGCTAGCCAATGACTCTCTTACCTTCAAAAGGCACCAAAAGTTGAGGTAATAGCTAGCAAATCTAGTCTTCACAATCTTCAACAACTCCAACCTTCAGTGACTGCAGAAAATCCCATGGGTATTGCTATGATTGGTAATAAATCTTATCATTCTCTTGCACCTCTCATACAAATCAGCAATCCATTTGTATTGGGGGTGTTTGTTCTTAATAATATCATGCATCAAAAGCTCCATTATGTGAACCAAACACCCAAACCAAAATATGTCGGGGTATCTATCCTCAATAATTGCTCCCAGTACCTTACAATTACAAGCATTATCAGTGATGACTTGGATTACTTTGTATGGCCCAATATTTTCAATTGTTTTAAGTAATGGTTGTGAAATGTTGATGGCAGTCTTGAGATTTTCTGAGTAGTAATAATACGCTGAAAGGGCGACTACACCACTTGTAGACACAACAAGAATACTTATCAATGGCTTACCTTTTACATTTGTCTAGCCATTAGGTACAATGGATAACCCATGGTCATTTCAGAATTTGTAATTTTAGCCAAAGCATGTGCTATTTTTGCTTTTTCATGATCCAGTCCCACAGTTCTAGCCTTGCCATACCCAAGGCTCTTGTATCCTTTGGGGGCATCATTAAGGGTGGAAACCATTTCATGCCAATAAGGTAGGCAAAGAACATTGAATGGTATCCCACATGCATAGAGAAACTAGTAAATTTTTGAATCCACGTCATTCCTACACCCTTCGTCAATGAAATCTGATATGGTTCTATGCCTTGAAGGAATATTTCTCCCTGTGCCTTCAGCTCCATATCCACAGCCATGGGAGGATGTTGATGGAGTTCTTAATCTATGTGATTGTGGGCTAGTGGTGTCATGTTCAAAGTCACCCTATGATCTTTTAGACTTGTATTGGGCTTCCTCCTCTTCCCTTATGTATTTGGCTCTTTGATGTTGTGACACACTTCCACAAGTTTCTATTCTTATTTATTTATTTCCATAACAAGGCATTTTCCCACAAAGATGCTTTCTGGCATGGTGGTATGAACCTGTGTAGGTCGTTTTGCAATGGAAGGATGTAAATTTGGTGGTTCCACACCCTTTCCCAACTGCAAGCCAAGTAACATATTTCCACAATGGGGTTTGGTTTGGTTTGGTTTTTGTGCCCCCATCATAATCCACTCTCATTATCCTCCTCCTCCTCACCAAGGTACTCCTCCTCTCTAGGGTTTTCAAATCCACCACTACCCACTTCTTCATCCTCTTCATCACTCCTCCTTCTGCTCCCCATCACTATCATAACAAAAAAAGGAACCAACATCAAGAGAATGCCAAGCCATATAGCCATGATGTTTGAAGTTTTGAACTTTTGGTGGAGTTATAGTTTTTTCCCTACAATAAAATGGAGGAATGGGAATGGGAAAGAGACAAGAGAACATTTTCATTTAACAACGAACATATAAAAAACACAAATGCTACATTAGAGTCTAGATCCTACCGTTTTGGCCTTCAATCCCAAGCTCCAATCTCCTAAGCAACCCTATCAATCTTTCTCCTCAACTCAAGCTCCAATTCCAAAAGCCCTCTCTTGTTATCTCATATGCAAACGATGAATTGTGGGAAAGGAGGAGGGCCTTTTATTTATTTTGCCCCTCCCCTCCCTCCAAAAATATCTGTGCAATTGTGTCCTTTTCAGCCACGGGGAGCGAATTTTTTTAGGTGGGAGTAGTCGGGAGCGATCGTTGCCCGACCACTCCTGCCTAAAAAAATTCGCTCCAAGAGCAAATGAGAGTGGTCAAGGAGAGAACGCTCCATGACTGCTCTATTGTTCACTCCCAAAAAAACAGGGAGTGGAATTGTTTAAGGGAGCACGCTCCCAAAATTCACTCCCAATCCGATCCCGAGCAAAGCGCGCTTCGGGAGCGGGTTCCAGAGGGGCTCCCCCACAACCCTGGTAGAGCCCCAATGTTAGCTCAATCAGTTGAAGACCAAATCTATCTTAATAAGTATATAATGCATTACCCATAACCCATGAATAACCCATGGGGTGTCGGAAAATCAGGAGATTTATGTATTATAGATGGTTTTCCTTAACTTCATAATTACTTGTGTTATGTGTTGGCCTTTTACTACTTTTATTAGTCTTTGTTCATCAAGAAATTACAAATACAATGAAGATCATAGCAAGACAAAGTACACAAGATATAGGCTTCAAGCTGGGGCAAAACCCCTCCAAGAGGAAAACCCAGAAAGAATGCTTCTCTTCTTATAGAATTTTCTTACAATGAGACTTCCAAGACCCAAAGAACAATACCCAAGATCCATCCCAGCGCCAAGGGAGCCCCCCCACAACTTCAAGGCAACTTCCAAACTTTGACCTACTGCAACTTCATCCCAAATTTTCGGCCCTGCAATTTCGGCCTCCTACAACTGGAAACAATAAAACCCTAACTTCGCGTGTGTGTGGAGAGATAGATGATCCCAAGACACTTCGACTTCTTTTCTTCATCCTTTTCAACACTTTTTCTCCTTCGCTATTGCAAATTGAACTTGTGTGAGATTTGTGTCTCAAATGAGGTCGAGTTCCTTGTATTTATATCAATGTGGAAAAAGTCGACCTCCAGATTAAATCGCTAATGGCCCAAAAATTGAAAAAGTAGTTAAAGTTGGGAGGTTTTTGAAAAAATTGGCAAAAACTCTGCAAAATTAGAAAAAAAATACAAAAATATTCATTTTTTATTTTATTTTTAGCATCTAAAGTATCCACAACATTAAATAAATGCTTTTCCACGTAAACATGAAAAGAAAACTAATATATAATATGTATATGAAGTCTAGTGCTACATCACATATCAAAATAGTGAATCAAGTCTTGAATCTTGAGTCCTGACTCGGTCTCAACTCTCAAGAGTCAAAATATCAACAAAAAATTTAATAAATGTATATCATCAATCATCTACATGTCATAAAGTAATCAGTGATTGAGATCCTCTACCCCTTTTACGGGAATAGGGAATGGCTTTATCTTTTCCTTTGCCCTTTCCCATGCCATGGTGTCTTTGGCATCCTTTTTATCATGCAGTTGATCTAATGGCCCTCTGGATGATTTCTACAGTTACTTTTTGGCAAAGTTTTATATTTTGCGCTGGAATTTGCCCCAGATGGAATTTTAATTTGTTGACACCCCCTGACATATGCTTGCCACGCAACTTGCAAGACAAATATTGTCTATTGACCCCCCCACCATCAGGTATATGTTAAAATTGGCAACTAGGACCAAAATCCATATGGGTCTTCTTATTTATGGCAGCTGATATTTTTCTTGGACTCCTCTCGTCGAGAGGTGTAGGATTGATCTAAAGATCATCCAATTCCGATATGTATTCATGGAGATATGAGTTTATTTATGTTATTTGAAAATTTGTCAAAGTCAGCCAACAACCAAATTACCCCAACTTATCCTCAACGTTTTATTATAGATAGAAGAGGCCTTCAAGTCATTTTCACACACACTTCTCCTAAGATCTCTCTCCACTTGTTTGGGTTTTGGTGGCTAGAGAGATCAAGAGGGAGAAGCCCTAGACGCAGTGAAGGAAGGAGCCCTAATTGCAGACCCAAGGAGAGACCTATACGCTACTCTAAGGGAAATCTAACCCTAGCCCTAGGCGCAGTCAAGAAAAGGTTCCCATATGTTGTCAAGGAAGATCTAATGTTGCCCTAGCCACACTCCTAAAGGGTGATCTAAGCCGCAGTTGGAGAGGCCTTAACCAGCTACATGTGAAGGCCTAAAACCGCAGTTCTAAAGAGCCCTTATTCGTTGTTCAAAGAGGCCCTCATACGCTGTACTAAGGTGCCCTAAATATGCAGTCTCTTGAGCCCTAATTCACAGCTAGAGAGTAATCTTATTCTGCAGTAACTTGATCCTAATACACAGCTACAAGGGGAGACATAATCCGCTGGTCAAAGGCAGTCCTAACAGCAGTCATAAGAAGGCTTAGTTGCATTCCAAAAGGAGGCCTATTACGCAACCTAACTGCAGTTACCTAGCCATTTTCATGATGAATGATAAATCCATATTGTTGTAGATGACAATGTGGACTATGTTGGGCATGTTCAACTTATTCTCAATCTCAGTTTGATGGGCAGAAGTATCAACTGTAAAGAGGAGCCTAAGTCTGGTTTCTTAAGGGCTAATTGAGGAGACCTAAGTCTCAATCCATTGTTGGGCTAAGCCATAGGCCATAGCCAACGATTGGAGGCATTTAAGTGCTACGTTCAGAAGTATAACAGCCCCTCAAGGCAACGTACAGAAGGAGGAATTGTATGAAGGCTAACCAGAGTCAATAGGTGGACTGTTGGATATGTTTAGGGTATTGTGGCACTCAGAGCTTGTGCCCTAACCAGTGATTAGGTTTGCAAAGATATGCTTCAGTCCTTACAGCATGTATAAGATGCCAAATGGGCAACCTTGACATGATCAGTGAAGCAGCAAAGGAAGAAGAGTTTTATGGAAGGAAAGCTTCAGTATTTTGGGTAATTGGTTGAGTTGTTCTATGCCTAGCATCTGCTGCATATCTTCAGTCTTTGGTACCAAAATTCCATCCTCATTGTGTCATCTTCATGGTGAAGATCTCTGATGTTTGATATCCTATTTGGCAAGTCAAGTATTGACTTCAAATCATTGTACTCTACCTCTCTCTCTGTTGAACTATTGAAGAATATAAGAAGAATTGATCAAGGGTTTCCCCACACTGGGGTTTGTCCTTGGCTGGTGCCACATCTTGTGTCCTCTTGTCTTGGCTTGTCTTCTGTTGTTTATGTTTATGTTCTATCTACACTTTACTATCATGTTGATGTGATTGCTAATCGGAATATTGTCATTGGGCTAATATGAAAAATTGAAGTAAATTGCTCTTAGCATAGAACATACCTAAAATTAACGTGGCATTAGAGGTGAGGTGAAGACAAAGCCCAAGCAAGAGTGAAAGAGAAATCACCGAAGACAGTTGGAAAGGACAAAAGGCTCAATGGTTCCTCTTCCCACTTCCTGGCCGAAGACAAGCTCCGTGAAAAGTCTGACTATCACGGATGAAAGATGTCTCTTGATCTGACATTGGAAGAACAAGAAGTGTTGGATTATGTGAAGGGTAAAATCTCAGAGCCTCCATCAAATGCACCAACTGCTACAAAGAACAAGTACACTAATGGTGAAGTCAAAGCAAGGAAGATTATCAGAGATTCCATTAAAAGAGTCCCGTGGCCTACATCTCTGATTTGAATACCTCCAAGGAGATCTACGACAGATTGGTAAGCATGTTCAAGGTTAGTGATGCAAATCAAATTTTGTTCCTCAAAAATAAGTTGAAGGATATTAAAAAGGGAAAGGACAAGGATATTCAATCCTACTTCTTAAGGATCATTGAGATCAAGAATGATCTTCTATCGATTGGAGAAGTTATTCCTGACATGGAACTTACTATCACTACTCTTGGAGGGCTCCCACGAGTCCCACCTGAGTGGTATATATTTTGAACCATTATTCTCAATAATAATCGAATTTTGGGGTTTGAAGAATTGATGTCAAGATGCATTCAAGAAGAAACTAGGATGAATTTTTTTTAATTTTTTTTAATTTGTTTTTAGAGGAGGAGGGCTCTTGAGGAGGAGGATCAATAGGATCCATAGGTTCTTCAACATCCGACATCGTTTCATCTTCCTTTTCATTCGACTTCCTGGTGTCAGCTTCTTTATCCGTCCTTGGAATAGGAAGATTGTCAACCTTGCTATGAGCCATATCTTCGTCAAAGGTGACACCATGACTTATTTCGACTTCCCTTTGACCAGCGACATAAATTCTATAGCCCTTAGAATTTTCGTTTTAGCCCACAAAGATTCCTTTCTTTCCAGATGTGCACCCAATTTGCTTCTTTTCTCTTTCGGCACATGAAAGTATACAGGACTTCCAAAAATTCTAAAATGAGAGACATTGGGTTTCTTACCAATGAACATTTCTTCGGGAGTCTTGGAGTCCAATGCTTGATGAGGGCATCGGTTTTGAACATATACGGCAGTATTCGCAGCTTCGGCCCATAGAAACTTCGGAAGCCTTTTATCATGGAGCATGGCACAAACAGCTTCCACAATCATACGATTCTTCCTTTCAGCCACACCATTATGCTCAAAAGTGTATGGTGTTGTGGTCTCCCTCTTAATCCCAGCTTCTTTGCAAAAGTCATGGAACTCATTGGATTCAATCTTGGTCCCATTATCAGTCCTTAATATCTTGATTCTCTTCTCGGTTTGATTTTCGATCAAGGCTTTGAAGTGACGAAACCAAGTGAACACTTCATCCTTTTTTTCAAGAAGTAAATCCAAGTCTTGCGAGAATAATCATTTGTAAAAGTGAGATAATATATATATCCTTCCAAAGAGTTTATAGGCATCATACCAGATATGTCGAAATGAACCAACTGCAAAATATCTGAAGTCTTGCTATTACTTGAGGGGAATGGTCCCCTTTTAAGCTTTCCTTTAGCACATCCCGGACATACACCTTCATGCTCTACTTTGAACTCAAGCATCGATATCACCATCTGTCTTACATCGGGTAGAGCCTTATAATGAAGGTGGGCAAAACTTCAGTGCCATAGTTTAGAGATGTGTCACAAGCTATGTTGCAAGAAACATAGGGCAAGGGGGTGTTTCCGTACGGAAACGGGTACGAAACGCTGAAACACGTTTGGTACGACCCGGAAACACGTTTCAAACCATACTGTCACGTTTTACGAAACTTAAACGTGGCCAGTACAGCCTGAAACGCATTTCAGGGCCATACGACTCACGTTTCAGCGTTTTACTTGTGTTCTTTTTATTTAATTTAGTTTGTTTCCTAATTTATTTTTAGGTTATCCTAGTGACTTCTAGTTGCTTCTAGATGCCTGTCTAAAGTTATAAAAGTGAACTTTTGCCCTAGTGTTGATATGCAGTTCATGGTAATGTTAAATTCTTAAAGTCAAAGTGATATTCTCCTTTATTTTTCATTTTCATCCTTTTACTTAAATTTTTAACATTACCATGAAATGACTCAAGATGTTTGAGAGTGGTTTCACCCTCATTGGATTTCATATGGAGAAAGTAGAATTTTAGATCTCACTCAAAATCCAGCAGATTTATCTGTTTTTCAGGATTTCAGGATTAGGGAGTTTGCAATGTTTCCATTGGATTTTATCATGTACTAGGGTATGGAACTTGTATTTCATCAAGAGAACCAAGCCCTCTATGCATGGGAGACTCCCAATAATGAAAAGCATGTAGGGTACTAGGGTATGAAACTTGTATTTAATCAAGAGCACTAAGGTCGTTCGACTATGCAGGAGGAGACTCCCAATCAAGCACGAGACAAGAAATCAGAAATTTCTCGTGGCTAATTTTGGATATTTTGTTGAAATTTGGTACCGGAGGACAAGTGGTTCCCTTAGGCTTTGATCTTTGGCCTAGGGAAAAGTGTCCAAAAGATTTTAATTTTTCTCCTAAAAGTGACTTTATAATTTTTATAAAGTTAAAATCTAATTTAAAAGTGACTTTAAGTGATAAAGTTACTAAGTCTAATTTTAAAGTGACTTTTATAAAGTCAATGAAAAATTAGAAAGGAAAAGTGACTTTCGAAATAAATGACTAAGTGGGTCTTTATTAAAGTGGGGTGAATTAAAAATAGAAAGTGAGATTTAAATGTGCATTTAATCTCAGCCATTGATCTAAATCTATTTCAGCCATTGGATTTAGAGATCACCCAAAAGTCACTTGGATCACCCAAAATTCACTTGGAGTTATATTAAAGGAGGAAAAGGAGGAAAAGATCATTCATTCTTTCATGAGCAGATTGGGAGAAGGAGAGCAAGAGAGCAAGGGAGATTTCTGGACAAGAAGGAGAAAGACGCAGCAGTTTGGCACACATACCAGGCAGCTCTTCAGCAAAATCAGAACAGCAGAAAGACAAGCAGAACAGCAGCAAGAACAAGCAGAAAAAGCTGATTTTTTGCTGAAAACTGAAGTTTCCAGGTGGTACGTTGGACTGAAAACGGATAAGTTTGCTTGCTGAAAAAAAATTTATTTTGCTGAAATTTTCTTGCTGTAAAAAGACATTTTTCAGAAATAAAGAAGAGCTCTCAAACTGGTTTTCCCCAAGAGTTGTAGGGGGTTTTTCCAGGGTCACGTTGACCAAAAAATATCAGTGTTTTAATGTGTTTTTATGGCTGTTTATTACTGCTGATTTTTATTTCTGCAATTTCCAGCATTCTGTAAATTTTCCAGAATTTGTGTTTTCAGCAAAATTTATTTTTTCAGATTGTTGAATGTATGGTTATGGGAAAGGGCATTTAACTACATGGGAGAAATAAGGAGAAACTGAAAATCGGGGTGGGAAAACAAATTTTTTTACATGGTATCAAAGGTTGAGTGCTGAAGGGCAGTTTGGGACAGCAAAAGAGAAAAATTACAGCTGCTGATTTTTCACTCAGAAAATTCCAGCAAACTGATTTTTCATAAACAACAGGTTTTATCTTTACTAAAGCAGTGCTATTTTTCAGTTTTGGGACAGCAGGATGTCATTGGGATTGAGGGTGGAGGATAGGTTGGATGGGCATACAAATTACAGCGTTTGGAAGGAGAGAATGCAGAGTATCTTTGAGGAGGCAGAAGTCTGGGATATCATG
>APFE030228362.1:192183-203475 GCA_000404065.3 Pinus taeda
ATATTCGCGTTTCCCCGTTTCCAAAATTTGGGGAGGTCGCGTTTCGTATCGCTTCCCGTTTCAGAAACTCGTACCCATTTCCCCGTTTCGTGCAACTTAGTTTTCTTCTTTTCATCAATTACATAAAATCACAATTACAGATGTCATTATGAAGACTGAACCTAGTTACACTTTTCAACAATGTTCTGAGGGGTTCGTCGTGTCACATGTTGCACACTTGTATTTTTGTGTCCTCATGTCATGTGACCTAGATGAATTGTTATTTTTATAATCTAATGATTATTAGGTATATACCATTTTATCTAGAGAAATACATCATGTTTTGTGGTTTTGTTGTTTTGCAAAAAACACGATAGGAACTAAATAGCCTAAAGCAAGAATTTACCATTTCCAATTCCCCCTTTAAATTCTCAAATGCTGCATCTGCATCTTCCACAGTCTTGAAAACAGCAAATGTTGTACAATATTTGTTCTTCACAGGAGAGAATGCCTACCAACATATCATCTTCAGTTAGATCTCTATGCTTCATGAACTGCTCACAATATTTAAGGCAACATAGGAAAACAGTACAAAGCAGTAGGAAGAGAGAATTCCACGGACCTGAAATTCAACTGAATATTTCTTTGGAAAAAGATTCTGCAGTTTATCCTCAGAGGTACCAACAGGTATCTTATGAATATAAAGTTTTGACAAGTCTGCTTCATTTACCTGCATTTTCAACAAGTTCCGGCCGTTAACTACTAAAATAAATTTTCTCTTTCATTTTACAAATAAAAGAATACTATAATAGTATGAGACAAACAAAAGAATGCGTTCATTTTAAGGACAATTTTTAGCTCAGTGAATGAGAAGAATGCCATTTTCATACTTCAAGATCCCCCATGTCAAGAGGATCATTAAGTCCACGATCTAGTTTGGCAAGGGTCAATTTCATTGCAGCAATTGCATCATCCAAACAAATGTGTGGCTTGCCTTCCTCACGTAATTCATATCCTAGCACAACCTGATCAAAAACACTACATATACGTTATGAATATAAAAAGCATATAAATGGAACCTCATATTTCATGCTCAATAATTAATAAAACTAGAAAAATAGTTCAGGAAATATAACTTACAAATTGCTTAGATTTAGAATCAGTGATCTCAAAATGGAACTGACTTTTATTCATTTGTTCATAATTCAATAAAAAAGATGAATTACACATTGTGTAAAGATTCCCAAGAACAGCAGTAGCTTTTATTGCATATATATGTTTAAATCAGCATGTCCACATTATACTTAATCTGTGCAGACTCTGTTTAGACTGAAAATAAAAGGACAGGTTTAGAAATTTATTAATTTCAATCTCACATGCATAGAAACTGTGTTTAATTTTTTCCTGAGGACCACCAGAATAGATTGTGTTGAAATGTGGGTAGCTCAGAAGATATTTCTGAGAGAAGCAAAACCACAAAAAGGAGTTTGTTGGGAAAATTACTCATGTTTGGGGTTTTGGACCGGTTTTGGATCCAAGATAACTAACTTTATATTCTAATTAATTATTAAAAGGTGGAGTGGTTAAAACCCTAAAGGACTAAGGGTTCCCTATAATAACCTATGGATTAGT
Organism: Pinus taeda; assembly: GCA_000404065.3. Lineage (NCBI taxonomy): Eukaryota > Viridiplantae > Streptophyta > Pinopsida > Pinales > Pinaceae > Pinus > Pinus taeda. The sequence goes on from APFE030228362.1 coordinate 193,795, forward strand.
ATAAATAGAGGCCAAAGAAGAGGCCTAATCACGCAATGCGAAGAACTACATGTGTGAAGTGAAAGAGACATAGAGGCGGCCGAGATCTGCCCAAGAGAAGCCGCAGGAGCAAGTAAATAAATCCGTCCAAGATGCCGAGCTGAGGTTCTGCCAAGAAAGGGTGAGCCAAGTTCTGGTTAGAGCAATCTGTCACTGGTTTGGAGGTGGGGAACTCTGGCAGCAAACGAGGAAGGGCAATCTGTGGTTGCTAGAACAGGGCCAAGGCCTAGTTCTCATAAGCCGAGGCTTGTTTGAGGCCTAGCAAGGCCAACTGCAGATCTCTCCTGTGGTTTCAAGGGCAGCTGCAGAGATAATCAGGGCTAGCTGCAGGCTGACTTTGTCCTAGGAGTAAGGCTGTAGGGTGGACAGAGCTGGCTGTAGTTATGTGACAGCAGATCGAGGGTAGGACAGAGATAGCTGTGGCTGGAAGAGGGCTACATCAAAGGTTGTAGGGCTGCTGTAGCAGCCGCAGGAGGTCTGGAGTCAGTGTGGAAAAAGTCGGGAATAAATCCCGATTAAATCCCGATTTTTTTATTTTTTTGGCTGGCCGTTTAATTTTGCCGACTTTCTCGAAAAACTCCCGACTTTAACGACTTTTTCAACTTTTGCACCCTTGCCGATTTAATCCCGACTTCGACTTTTTCCACATTGGTCTGGACAGGAAGGCAGTGGAGCGGTGGAAGAATTGGAGGCTGACCGAGGCATAGTAGTAGAGGCAGCAAGCCTCAAGGAACAGGCCAAGGCCTGATCTGGGCAACTGGAGCATAGGCTGAGGCCTTCAGTAAGATATCCGAGGCTGGAAGAGGGCCAGAGTTGCTAGCCAAGGTCTGCTAGTCCTAGAAGAGGAGGGCTGGGACTGTAAGTCAAGGCCTAGGGCAGATAAAGGGCTAGACAGGGGTTTGTGAGGTGACAAATGGTTGGACAGCAGAGCAAGGAGTCTGCCAGGTGGGCATCAAGGCTCATTATGGTCTAAAGGAGCAGACCATGTGCAAAAGATGTCTGTAGCAGCCAAAAGACCGAAGCTACAGTAAGGTACATCAAGGACAAAGAGGACAGAAAGGGCAGCTTGCAAAGGGCAGCAGATAGCAAGTAAGTCAAGTTGTTTTGTCTTTATGTTTCATGTGCAGATGAGGGCTTGAAGGATTAGGACTCAGCCCTAGGGTTTTGGTGAAAAATTTGACTGTGTATATTATAGCATGTATCAGGGTTTGTGAAGGGCCATGACCCCTGATACGGAAGCCCTATTGTTTTCTTATTGATGGACTAATGAGAAACGTGATTTGGGCCATAAAACTTGTGTAATGTTATTGATCTGTTTGCTGTCATAATCCACTGTGCAAAGTGCTAAATTGTTGGGCATCTCTAGTGTAAATATGTGCTTTGCTAAGTCATAGATCACACCTAGGATGCATGGGAATTTCAACAGATTGTAAACAAATATAATTTACAGAAGACAGAGATACATATCTGCATTCAAGAATGCAGGTCACAAAAACTTCAAGGAATGGCAATAGCAATGAACTATTGAACTGTAAGAGACAATGTTGAGGAGGAATGACCATTTAAATGGCCATTGACTACACTCACCCCCCACCACACCATTACGTAGTAGGGCCTCACCATGACAAACAAGAGAACCAAAGAAATTACATTACATCCCAATAAATTACATGCGCAAAAGCTATAAATAGTCCATCATATAACAACTAATCAAAACCTTTATGTTTTGCTAGAGACATTATAATGGCTTAGAAGCTCCCATATAACAAACATTAAAATGCTTAATGTTTTATGGTAATTGAATTCTGTGCCAAACAATGTGTGGAATATGCCAATTACCCAAGGAAATGTAAACCATACACAAGGGATATAACATGTGCTTCAATGTACAGCCTCGTAGATGCATAAAAGAAAAATGAAGTTTTAGACTTCAGTTTATCAGTAGCAAAACTTCAGAAAACAGAAAGGAATGTACCCCACGACAAAGAGCCCAAGGCCGTCCCTAAGCAATCTCCCTATCCTTCACCTTGAGAAAGAATATATTATTATGGGTTTCCTCAAGGAAAAAATTTGCAAGTACAAAATATAAAGAAATACACATTTCTTGATTTAAAAAAAAAAAACATTTTTATTGATATTCAAATCTGTGTCCTTACATTATTATGGGTTTCCTCAAGGAAAAAATTTGCAAGTACAAAATATAAAGAAATACACATTTCTTGATAAAAAAATAAAAAAATAAAAAACATTTTTATTGATATTCAAATCTGTGTCCTTACAAAAAAAGCACCAGCTGTTTTGATGCCCTAACTGCCCTAGAAGGCTAGATGCATTGATGGATGCCGAATAAGCAACAGTGCGTACCTTAGTTGCAACCATGGAGCCCAGCAGAGGAGAAATGTGCCAGCAGAGTTAAAAATGACCAAAATTGTGGTTGATGAGGGTTTTAATTATTTATACACGCTATCAGATGAGCTTGACTAGGTCAACAGCCATACCCATACCCACATGTCAAACTCATGTTGACCAATTCAAACTTGATCAATGGGCGAGTTTGACTGAGATGAGTTGGAAATGATCATTTGACTAGTTATATTTCAAACTCAGAAAATCATAGATCCAAGTCACAATCTTGTTAACACTACTCACATTAGTTCTCACAGTTAGTTGGGCTTAGATCAGAGTCCAGACTCAACAATGCCATCTACTTGGGTTGACTTGAAAAAATATAATAAGCACAAATTACTAATACACAACACAGACAAAGATTTCTATAAGATACAATAATATAAAGGTTACTTGATGATTGATAAGATGAATATAATGAAGACAGCCTCCAATATCACTATGAAGATAACCTTTTCAGTACTATGCTCTTTACGTTTTATTATTATTATAAAGCTATAATTATTATTTTTATTATTTTCTTTGTTATCATATCCATTTTGAATTTATATTCATTACATTACCTCCCCCTTCAAAACAATTTGTCTGCAAAGCATTGCTGACAAAATTTAGTTTTGGAAGAGTACTTGTTGATATCATTTGCAAATGTATTTGCATATACATACTAGAATATTCAGAAGATCTATGTAACGAAAAAGTTCGTATACACAGCTTACTATTTCAGAAGATCTGAAATATAAGAATATTCATTATAGGATAATAATTATATATAAATGTTTGAATACAGAAAATATAAGAGACGATGATTGTTACAAATGAGGGCCCACTTATATAGCTAGGCAGGTGCCCCTTCATGAATGCTCATGTCCCTAGAGACATGCCTTTTCAATAAATAATTGATGTTTAATTAACTATTATTATCATTATTGTTTATTTATATTATTTATATACATTTTATTCATAACATTGCCTTCCTAGTCAAAAAACTTTGTCCTCAAAGTTTATCGCTGACAAGCCATATCATATGTTCTTTGTCTTTATATTTTATTCACATCCCTTGGAATTCTTCGATTTGTCCTCATTGTTGATACAAGATGATAAGATTCTCTGAGTGATAAACAAAATAGTCAAACTAAGAAGGGATCTAACCATCCTAAATCAATCTTCTGTGGAATCTTGCATTTATTGGAAACTTGAGATGGATTTTTATCAGAAGACTGAATTATGGTGACATCGACATTCTTGCGAATATAAGTCACTTGTTTGTGGTTGAGATATTTGCTTTTATAATTTGGATGGTGATTAGGATTTCTTGTGATTTGATCTCTCCTTAATCTGTTGGCGGTGATTTCACGGTTTATTAAAGGCATCTGATTTCTTTCAGGTACAGAGGTTGCTTGATTAATTGTGAAATCTTCTCTTGAAATTTCCATTGCTTGCACTGCAACCTCTGATTACATCTTCACCTCAACTGGTTTATCCTCTTCTTGAGTTGTGATATTGATTGGATCGGTATTTGTTCCTTTATCTTGAACTTGGACTATTAAGATTGGAGGCTTTGATACTTCTTCTTGAATAAGTTGTTCTAACTTGTCTTTTAGCGACTTCTTGTCACTTTTAAGCTTCTTTATTTGCATAAGAAGGTTTTGAGTATGATTCCTTAGACGAGAAAGTTCTATGTTTTCTGAATTGCTGACTTTATCCTTAGTATCATTCTCTTCATCTTTTAAACTTTTGATTTGTTCTAATAATTTTTTATTAAGGTTCTTTAAATGTAAATTTTACTCTTCTAGTTTTGATAAGTGCTTCATAAATTCCTTCTTTTTGACCTTAGTCTTCTTAACTTGTGCAAGTAATTTTTCAACATGGTCCTTGAGGTGAGAAATTTCTTCATCCTTTTCCATTACTTCCTTGTAATGCATATCAGCAAGATCTTTATATTCCTATAGTAACACTTTCTTGTTTCGCTGAAGTTTGGCTATTTTATCTTTCTCTTGATCTTCCAGCTACAATTTCTTGGTACACTGGATTGCATCCTTTTGTGGGGGTGATAATGGGCTTTTAACTTGCAATTTGAATTCCATTTTTTCATTTCCTTATTTAAATTTGCATGTTGTTGCCCAAATGTTGCCATTAATTATTCAATATCTCTTGCTAACGATTGTTTTTGTGTATCACTTAGATATTCGACAAAAGTTAAAGTTTTGTAATATTTTGTGCAAATGACATTTTGATTTTTAAATGACTCTTGACAGTAAAATATCCCTCTGAACAAAAAGGACATCTTGAAAAGAAACCCATATTTTTTTTCATTTTTCTTCACTTCTTTTAACTTTGTATGGAACCTTTTTTAATTATTATTTTTGTTGAAATTTGGTACCGGACGACAAGTGGTTCCCTAAGGCTTTGATCTTTGGCCTACGGAAAAATGTCCAAAAGAATTTAATTTTTCTCCTAAAGTGACTTTATAATTTTTATAAAGTCAAATCTAATTTAAAAGTGACTTTAAGTGATAAAGTTACTAAAATCTAATATTAAAGTGACTTTAATAAAGTCAATCTAAAATTAGAAAGGAAAAGTGACTTTGGGAAATAAATGACTAAGTGGATCTTTATTAAAATGAGGTGAGTTAAAAAATAGAAAGTGAGATTTAAATGAGCATTTAATCTCAGCCCTAGATCTCAATCTATTTCAGCGATTGGATTTAGGGGTTCCCCAAAAGTCACTTAAAATTAGATTAAAGGAGGGAAAGGAGGAAAAAGTCATTCATTCTTTCATAAGCAAATTGAGAGAAGGAGAGCAAGGGAGATTTCTGGATAGTGAGGAGAAAGAGACAGCAGCTTGGCACACATTCCAAGACAGCATTTTAGCAAATCTGTACAGCTGAATTAGCACACAGTGAAATACAGATTTGGGCACAATTTTCTAGAAATCCGTACAGCAAGTGCACAGAAATCGAGGAGCAGAAATCCGTACAAGTGGTTGTACCTTGGCACGCAAATCGAGACAAATCCGTACCGTTGTACTGCTGGTTTTTTTCTACACAGAAATCGAGGAAATCTGTACAACGTATTTATGGCAGCTTGCACGCTTTTCTAGGCAGGCCGTATAACAGCATTTAAGGCTGAAATTGGGCACAAAAATCGAGGAGGCCGTACAACATTTATTGTTGTTCTGTTTTGTTGTTTGCAAGTTTTTCCAGTTCGCTGTGAGGCACGGAAAACAAGATAAGTTGTAAAAGTTTGCTTGCTGATTTTTTGTTGAATATTTCTTTGACTGTAAAAGCATTTTCCATAAATAAAAGAAGTTTTCAAACTGGTTTTTCCCAAGAGTTGTAGGGGGTTTTTCCAGGGACACCTTGACCAAAAATCATTGTGTTTAAATGAGTTGAATGGTTGTTTGTATGTGCTGATTTTTATTTCTACATTTCCAACATTCTGTAAAATTTCCAGAATTTGTGTTTTCAGCAAAATTTATATTTTCAGTTGTTGAATGTATGGATATGGAAAAGGGCATTTAACTATTTTGGAGAAATAAAGTAAAATTGAAAACCGGGGTGGGAAATGAGAAATTTTTACATGGTATCAGAGCTTGAGTGTTGAAGTGCAGTTTGGGACAGCAAGGAGGAAAATTACAGCCTGCTGATTTTTCACTCAGAAAGTTCCAGCAAGCTGATTTTTCACAAATAGCAGTTTTATGTTTACTACAGCAGTACTATTTTTCAGTTTTAGGACAGCAGGATGTCATTGGGATTGAGGGTGGAGGATAGATTGGATGGGCATTCCAATTACATCGTTTGGAAGGAGAGAATGCAGAGTATCTTTGAGGAGGCAGAACTCTGGGACATCATGGTGCATACCACACAGAACCTTGTTGTTGTACCTACTGATGCTACTCAGTCGGCTGATTATAATAAAATGAACAACAAGGGTAAGAGACTGATTCTAAACGGAGTCAAAGACCATTGCATTCCTCATGTGAGAGGAAAGAGAAATGCCCATTAGATGTGGACAGCATTGTCCAATCTCTACCAGAGTACCAATGAGAACCGGAAAATGGTCCTGAAGGAGAAGCTGAAGACCATTAAGATGGGTAATGACAGTGCCATTTGATATCTCACAAAGATTACTAATGTGAGAGATGAGTTGGCAGCAGTTGGAGAGGTCATTTTACCCACTGAGTTGGTGTGGATTGCAGTGAATGAGCTCCCCCGTTCATGGATGAACTTTGATGATGGGGTTTGTGCACGTGAGACCCTTCCCACATGGGAGAGGTTTTGGGATGATTGCATTCAGGCAGAGATCAGGAAAGATCAGCTTGGGGCAGCCAAGCCAGTTGAGCAGGATGAGGATGTAGCACTGTTGGTAGGAGGCAAGAAAGGCAAAGGGAGGAAGCAGGCTTCCACAAGCAATGGTGGGGGCAAAGGCAAAGGTAAAGGTAAACAGAGTAACACACAGAAGGACTATTCCAAGGTGAAGTGTTGGAATTGTCAAAAGATGGGACACTATGCAGTTGTGTGTCCGAAGAAGAAGAATAAGGGGAATAACCAAAGCATGGCAGCTTCAGCAAAGGTTGAGGACTTTGTAGATTGTTTTGACCGGGAGTTTGGGTTCACTGCGTGTGAGTCCTCTAATGCAGGATCACCTGCTACAGGTTCAGAGGGAGCATGCTTTTCCCTCGATTAGCGGAGCATCTTCGGGTATCTGGTATGTGGACAATGGGGCTTCACGTCACATGACAGGAGTCCGTGAGTACTTCTCAGAGCTTTCAGAGAGTGGCACTGATATGGAGGTAGTACTCGGTGATAACAGAATTGTTAGAGCAGTCGGTGTGGGGACATTGACATTTCAGAGGGAGTCCAAACCTCCCTTCAAGGTGTCAAATGTTCTTTATGTGCCAGGGATGAGGAAGAACCTCATATCCATCTCAACTTTGGAGGACAGAGGATATGAGGTATTGTTCAGGGGAGGACGGGTGTTGATGTATCCTAGGGGCACTCCAGCTGATTCAGCTAGAGTGATAGGTGTATGCCATGCAAAGGTGTACAAATTTGCATTCCATCCCCTTTTGGCATTGAGCAGTAGTACCGACAGCAAAGCTAGCAGTTCTGAGCTGTGTGAGATTTGGCACCGTAGGATGGGGCATATGTATCATGGAGCCTTGAAGACCTTGCGGGAGATCACTACAGGTGTGGCAGATTTCAGTACTGATCACTTTGATACTTGCAAAGAATGTGTGATGGCCAAGTTTGCCAAATCCCCTTTTCCCAGCAGTGACAGCAGAGCGACTGGGATACTTGATTTGATTCATTCCGATGTGAGCGGTCGGATGTCTCATGTTTCCTTGAGTGGATATGAGTACTATGTTTTATTCATTGATGATCATTCTGGAAGGACCTGGATTTATTTCTTGAAGACCAAGAGTGAGGTCTTCAAGCAGTTTTAGGAGTTTAGAGCTCTTGTGGAGACACAGACAGGTCGGAAGATCAAGTCCCTGAGGTCGGACAATGGGGGAGAGTACACCCTTGGAGAGTTTGTTGACTATTGTGCAGAGGCAGGCATTAGGAGGGAGCTCACTGTTCCTTACAACCCCCATCAAAACGGGGTTGCGGAAAGGAAGAACAGATCCATCGTAGGGGCTGCCAAAGCCATGTTACATGATCAGGGGTTGCCATTGTTCTTGTGGGCAGAGGCCTGCAACACAGTTGTTTATTTACAGAACAGGAATCTGCATCGTGCCTTGGGGCACATAACTCCGGAGGAGGCTTTTTCTAGGAAGAAGCCTGATATAGGTTATCTTCGTATTTTTGGGTGCATTACATACTCCTACATACCCAAGGAGAAGAGGACCAAACTAGAGCCCACCGCAAAGAAGGGTATCTTTGTGGGCTACAGTGAGACCTCAAAGGCCTTTCGGATTTACATTCCTGCACAGAGGAAAGTTGTTGTCAGGCAGGATGTGAAGTTCGAGGAGGACAGGGCCTTTAGGAGGTCACGGGAGTTAGAGTATCTGGATCAACCAGACCCTCAGCAGCAGTTGAGTCAGTCGCAGGGATCCAGTGGGCAGGGATCAGGAGGATCCAGAGGTACATCTAGGACGATGTCAAGTCCGTCAGTGAGCAGTGGCTTGTCAAGCCAAAGGGGTGGTGCTTTGGGCAACATGCAGAGCAGTCCACAGAGCAGCTCACTAGGGAGTCCACTGGTGGACGGTTCACACAGTACCTCAGCTTCTACAGGTTCAGGTGCAGGCAGGAGGACAGCAGATAGGCAGTCAGGAGTTCAAGCTCCTGATGGTGATGAGGAGGAGTTTCATTCTCCAATGGGAGAAGCATGCTCAGGGAAGAGGAAGCCCAAGTGGCTTCAGGACACCTTGAGAGATGCCACATCTATTGCTGAGCCTAAGAGGCCGGTCAGAGAGAGTAGACCACCTGAGAGGTTTTGTAGCTATATGGCAATGGCTATCAGTATCCTTGACTCTGAGCCTTCTAGCTATGAGGAGGCAGCTAGCTAGCAGGTCTGGAGAGAGGCCATGCAAGAGGAGTATTCTTCTACCATGAAGAATGATGTTTGGGAGGTGGTGCCGAGGCCTGAGGACAAATCCGTGGTTACTTCCAGATGGCTTTACAAGGTAAAGCATGTTGCAGATGGCAGCATTGAGAAATTCAAAGCGAGGTTTGTGACTAGAGGGTTCTCCCAGGTAGAGGGAGTTGATTATGAGGAGACCTTCGCTCCCGTGGCTCGATATACTTCGATTCGCTCCATTATATCGATAGCAGCAGAGATGGGTTGGAAGATCCACCAGATGGATGTGAAGACCGCATTTCTCAATGGCTTCATACAGGAGGAGGTGTACATTGAGCAGCCACAGGGCTTTGAGGTGCATGGGAAGAAGTCCCATGTGTGCAGACTGAAGAAGGCCCTTTATGGCCTGAAGCAAGCTCCCAGAGCTTGGTACTCCAGGATAGATACTTATTTGCAGGGGATGGGTTTCACAAAGAGTGAGGCAGGTCCGAACCTTTACTTTATTGTGATAGGTGAGGAGCCTCTCATTCTGGTGCTGTATGTGGATGACTTGGTCATTACAGGTGCAGAGAGACTCATAGAGCACTGCAAGAGAGATCTTGCGACGGAGTTTGAAATGAAGGACATTGGCTTGATGCATTACTTTTTGGGTTTGGAGGTGTGGTAGGAGGAGGGGCATTTCTTCCTGGGGCAGGGGAAGTATATTGTGGACATC